>VDFB02053920.1:0-101670 GCA_007258455.2 Sequoia sempervirens | reverse complement strand
ATATACTCAAAATATTCTTCTAGCTCGTTGATCCAGTCGACAACTCTTCCGGGTTCAGACTTCCAGAATAATTGGGGACTTCTACTCTGGGTCTTTTCTCGATCTTCAAAATGGCCCTTATTAGCCACATTTGGTCTTGATTAATTGCTTCTTCTTCCTCTTCTACATTTGAACCTTCTTCCTTTCCTTCATCCTCACTTTCCTCCCTCGGGTTGAACCCTCTTTTCAACTGCTCTTGTAACGCATCAATTTGTCTCTGGAGGGCTGCCAGTGCATCTATTCTACTAGCATTTCTACCGCCTCGACCACCTCTGGCACCACCACGCCTACCAGGCATCACTCTTGGAGGAATCTTTCTTGACCTCAACCCACAACTGCAGTCTTGGTGGGAACTGCCTCACGATCGGTGATCTATCCACACGCTTAAGAAAACCTTGCTCTGATACCACTTGATAAGGAGGCGGCCCGAGACTTAGAAGATAACCCACAAACAAAAGAATAATTTTATTATTCAGAAAATGGAGCTTCTTACATGTAGAGGATCTCAAATCCCCAAGTTCTACAACACATGCAAGCTACAGAAAGCTACATAATCACCCTTTCACAATATGCGAGCTTGTCCCCAAAAAGCTACCCAAAAATTAGAAACCCGCCCATAAATAGAGCTCCTCTTTAGTTTGGAGCCAAAACAACATTCAAATTTGAGTTTAGGCGGTTTGGCGCCGAAAAATTACAACTTAAATTTTAAATTTCAAAAGAACATTTGCAATTGTATCTTCTAGAAAGTGTGCCAACTTCCCGGGGCCATAACTTTTGATCCAGGACTCCGATTCGCGAACCGTTTGAATTGTTGGAAAGGTCTTGAAGTCAATAACGCACTCAATATTTTCTATGCTGATTTCAACAAGTTTATGGGCTGTTCCAGGAACTCTAAGTGCCTCAAATCTAACTCAGAAGATTTTTAGGTGCAAATATGGGAAACTAAAACTGCAATATCTTTCAACCTAGGAATAGAAAATAAAAACTAAAAATTGGGAATTTCATTATGACGAAAAGGGTATCCAAAAATGTAAAAACATCTAAAAACTGAGGAACTTGAAATTTAACTATTTTTAGGTGATGCAAGATTGCCCTTACACCACTGGATGCTCCTGCATCACTTTTACTTTTTGTTTTTCATCTTTTAGGAAAGTAAAATAACACTGCACACATTTATGGTACGCTCGGTGGGACCCACAAATGGGTCTTTTTGCTTTCATGTTTGTTGTTGTTTGATATCTTGCAGGTTCAGGTTACACAAAGATGACTCCACAACATACAGGGGTGACCCTACCCTAGCATAGGTGAACCTACCCCAAGACATGCGACCTTGACCTAAACAGAGGCAATTTTTCCCTTGCAAAATCACCCATCTGGGAAACAACAACAAAATTTCCTCCATGTTTTCTGAACAGAGGTGACCTTACCCTAAACAAGGGCGAACTTTCCCTAACAGAGGTGACCCCGACCCAAACAAAGGCTTCTATGAGGTAAAAATAATGGTTTAAAATTCATTTCCAAAGTATGCTTTTTGTTGTTTTGATTAATACTGACCCCCTAACTTGTCCTGTTGGATATTGTGCTAGTTTTTACTAACATTTGTACAACTATTTCACGCTTTTTGAAGACTGGAGCATAAACTTCTAACGTGTTTTCTATAGGATGAGCGGGCCAAGTTATTAGTCAGATTGTTTATCTTTTATTTTTCATACTAGTTAGGCACATAGTTTTAAATAGGGGAGTCAATATATTATGTGTTTTGTTTGTCGAGTAAGCTATTGACGTATCCAATCCCCTTGCACCATTTGGCGATCTTGGGTGAAGAGAAATCGTAGCTTACTTAGTCCTTTATGGTGCCCAAGGGGCACTACATCATTCAAGTTTTCCCCTTGCACTTTGTGTGAGCCTAGGGAGTAGCCAAAAATGGTTATTGTTCTCTTTTTAGCAGGACCTGCTTGGGGATTTCATCACCCTAAGGGACAATCCCAACCATACATACCGGTGGGGTACATAAAGGGGGGAGAGCCAAATCTATACCCTAATCCAATCATGTCGTATTTGGTGGAGCGTCAAAGCTAGGGTGATACCTAGATAAGACGTGAAGAGTTGGTATAAGCCTTCAGTACATCACTAGGGTTCCTAACTCACGCCTGTGACAAACTGGTGTTCATGGTTGTGCCTCACGTATCAAGCATATATCGAGGACTCCTTAGTTTTCCTTATTCATCCTAGTTAGAGGACCGTGTTGGCCATACCCTTCATACTAATCTTAGGTTTGTGTTGTTTTAACTATCTTTTCTATGTGAAACCAATGAATTTTTGTTCAGTCAAGTCAGCCTTACCATCTGCTTATTGTTTGTTGTGTTTTTGGTCCTTTTCCATAGTCATTTTTTCCTAAGTTAAGTCCAAGTCTTTTGACAGAGGCGACCTCACCCTTAACAGGGGCGACTTTTCCCTCAATAGGGGCGACCTTTCCTTCTACCTCTGACATTTCCCAGTTTGTTCATTGTCAGAACTGTCCATCTTTCACTGAATAGGTGACGCTGCCCTGAACAAGGGCAATTCTACCCTCTGCTTGAGTCACTAAAAGTTAAACCCATCAAATTTTCTTGTTTCATCAAGAGGGGTGACATTGACCTTAAGTTGGGTGACCTTGCCCCATACTTGGGTGATTTTGCACCCTAAACAACCAATATCACCTTTCATCCAATCATTTTGAGTGTCCATTTGTCCGTTTCAAGCATTTTTTGCCCTATTTCGCGCATCCGTTTTCCCATTCTAAGCATTCGTTTCCACATTCTGAGTATCCATTTCCTCATTTTGAGTATCTGTTTGCCTATTCTGAGCATCTATTTCCTCATTTCAAGCATCTGTTTCCTCATTTTGAACATCCATTTCCTCGTTTCGAGTGTTTTTTGGCCTGTTCTAAGCATCTTTTTGCCCATTCTGAGTGTCCTTTTGCCCATTCCGATACCTCGTTGGCTTGTTTTCAAGGTTTTTTTGCCCATTTCGTTAGTCCATTTGACCCTTTTCTAATTTAGACAAGTCTATAAACTAGTTGGGCGACCTTGACCTTCAGATAGGCGACCTTGACCTTAAGTTGGGCGACCCTAACCTTCAGATAGGTAACCCTGACCTTCAGATACGCGACCTTGACCTTCAAATAGGCAACCTTGTCCTTGAGTTGGGCGACCCTAACCTCCAGTTGGGCAACCTTGACCTCCAGTTGAGTGATCCTGACCTCCAGTTAGGCAATCCTGACCTCCAGTTGGGTGACCCTAACCTTCAGATAGGTGACCTTGACCTTCAGATAGGCGACTTTGTCCTTCAGTTAAGTGACCTTGACCTCTAGTTGGGTGACCTTGACCTCCAGTTGGGCGATCTTGACCTCGAGTTAGGCAACCCTGACCTCCAGTTGGGCGACCTTGACCTCTAGTTAAGCAACCCTAACCTCCAGTCGAGTGACCTTGACCTCCAATTGGGCGATCTTGACCTCTAGTTGGGTGATACTGACCTTAGTGAGGCGAGTCTGATCTTTATTCAGCCATTCAACATCTTTCGTTCACCCGTAATTTGCATTTGCATTTTTCAAAGGTCATCCATTAATCATTTGAATCATATAGGTACATCATAAAACATCTCTAGATTACATATCCCCCATCATTTTCTCAATCCAAATTCTCTAAACTTCGCTTGAAGTTATTATCCAAATTGACCTAGGTATTTGAATCAATCGTCATCCTACAAAATCTACTTAGAATTGTCATCTGTCCTGAGTCAGTAATCATCATTCAGCCCAATCAATCCACTTCCATCTCAAGTTGGATTCAGTGCCACAATCATTTATCTATCCTTAATCCAATCAATCAACACCTTAAGTCACCTAGGGTGATTTTTGAACTTGGTTTAAAATCCCTTCTATCATCTTATCTCATCCATCATCCAATTGTACCAATCATTTCATCAACCAATCTTATACAATCTAATCCTTATCCAATCATCCAATATATCAATCTAATCCAATCTTATTCAATCATACAATCAATTGATAAATTATGCAATCTAACCAATCCTTCAATCATCATTTGTGCATTGCATCTTAGAGTTTAACCGCATCTTAGCTCACCTAGTAGTTTTGCACTTTCATGCCCGTTCAGACTCGATCACAAGCCAAGAAACAAATGACCGAACAACAAGCCCAAGGTTCCCACCTGAACATCCAATAGTACAAACATCCCACAAGATCCCAACAATGATGCAAATATCCCTCAAGATCCCAATAACAGTGCATCATCACAGTCTAATACTGATGTCCAAAACACCTAGCCACCCGAAGATGAGAACATGGCCAATTAGCCTGAAGTCACCATTGATGAATACCTAAGCAATCCCGTTAATGTTTAGATAACATATCGCCTCCTCAACAAACGTGGGTATAAGATTCTCACTACTCTAATCATGAAAGGAGTCAAACCACCGCTTGATTTCAATATGTCACAATATACCAACACCTAGTCCCTTCCTGTATCACAAGATCCGCAGACCTCACAAAATGTTCCAAGAAATTTGTATGTTCCCGAAGGTCCACCTATAGAGAATTGGTATCATCTTGAGTTTGGAAATGTTATGATACACCAAGTTTCCAGTTATCCTTGCCTCTCATTCGCTGCCTCTACGACACCACCTGATCCTAATGAACCCTATGCCTATGGCATGCCATAGAACATTTTGTGTACTCCACCATTCCCACCTCAGCATCTAGTTCAACCACCTATCAATGTCGAGGGCACCCCAATCCTTGCATTGATGCCACCTCCAAGATCTACACCTGTTGGTGATCTACCACCACCACCTCATGGTATTATCCCTACATTTCAGCAGCCTCCCATTAATCCCCATCAATCCACTATGATGCAAGCACCACCACAACACACTATTATCCCCTCTGAAGCATTGCCACAACATACTACTACTGTTGTTGTCTTGTCTCAACCAACCCATCAACAACCTCCATAGTAAAACATCACAATCCCACAACAGAACATCACTTCCGCAGCAAAACGTTTTGATTCCTACGTAACCCCCACATCAAGTGATGCAAACTGCATCGTAGCTGCCACAACCACCCCATGGAGCTTCTGCAGCGGTCCCACAAAAACATCACATCCCATCTAGCCCACTTTATCAACAACCACCACAACAACAACAACCACCCCAACATACACACATTCCCACACAAACGTAACGCAATCCTCTCACACAATATCTCTTCCATCCGTCTAGCACGTACACTACTTATGTTGCTACATCCAATCCTAATGCAAATATCCATGTGGCCTCTTAGAATCCACCGTGGACTCAACCGCCGCTTTACACCAATCCTCCATAGTCACATGCAAATCCTTACCAACAGTTGTCTAACCCACAACTGTCTCCATACGTTACACAACAACCCAACGTTGTGTATAATTACCAGTCCTTAATCCATACTATGCTCAGCAAAAACCTTCATACTAGCAAGGTGCTTCATCCACATCCTACACACAACAACAACCACCTTATCAACAGGGTGGTCAATCCACCTCCTTCTATCAACAATTGTCGCCTTACTAGATAGGGGCTTCCATCTCATCGTACTATCAAGCTGCTACGCAATACCAGCAGGGAACTCCATCCACTTCATACTATCAACAACAACCACCATACCAATAAGCAGCTTCAACCTCTTACCATAAAAATCTATCATATCTGCCTTGCGTTAATCCGCTTACACCAATCAATACCAACAAACACCTCCATACACACCTCAACCCACTTATGATCCAACTGCTTCGGCACCGTCCTCATCATATTAGTAGTATCCTTCACACAATCAGCCTAATCCATCTAATTTGACTCCTGCAACACCTATCACTAAAGACTTGGAAGAATTCAAAGTTGCGTTAAAGGATTTACAAGCAAGGACCAACAAACAATCATTCAAGTTTGAGGATATTTGTCCTTACCCGTTTGATCCTTCAATCTCATTGGTTCCTTTCTTGAAGCATTTCAAAATGCCAAAATTTGATAAGTATAAAGGAACCAAAGATCCCAAGGCTCACCTTCAAGAGTTTTATGCCCACTATCAAGAAGTCATGCATAATGACAATTATCTCATGAGATTATTTCCTAGGAGTTTACATGAAATAACTCTTGACTGGTTCATAGGTCTCGAGAAGGGATCTATCAAATCCTTTGCACAGTTTCAGAGGAGTTTGTCGCCCACTTCTCCTTGAATCTGGAGAAGGATATCAACACATCAGATCTCCTGAAAGAAAAGAAGCGAGAGGGAGAAACCTTTGTGAGCTATCTTCAAAGATGGTGAGCCCTAGCCAGTCGCATGAAATCCTTGCTAAGGGAAAAGGATATGGTCACCTTGTTCATTGAAAACTCTCCTCCGGATATGGCTCACAACTTCAGACTCTATTGTGTCACAACCTTCACAGCAATAGTGGAGAAAGGTCCTATTCTTGAGAGGGCCCTTATCGCCAAAGGGCTAGTCAAAATCTTTAACTCTGATAAGGAGAAGTCGTCTGGGGATAAGCCTCAATATTGGAACAAAAAAAAATGCTATCAATGATGGTGTCACTGACACAAAACATGTCCAAGTAGCCACAATATTCTCCTCAGCAATCAAACCCTCATGCTATATCAATGCCATAGGGGGCACCTCGTCCCAACCAACAACCCAGTCAAAGTAACCAAGGGAATGGAAAACGTCAATTCACTCAACTAGGGGAACCCCTAAGTGTCTTGTTTACTAGGCTTCTTCAAGCCAATTACCTGATTACATATCCTATGACCAACCCATCCAACGAATCCAAGCCTAAACCAACCTGGTTTAAAGAAAATGAATATTGTGAGTTCCACAAGATTAAATGGCATACATTGAATAAGTGGCAAAGTCTGAAAACGTAAATCCAGGATCTCATAGATTGAGGTGACATACATGTGGATGCCAACACAACACCTTCGTCCAATGCTCAATTGCAAATATATCAAAATTCTTTCCCTAAGCATAACCAAAGTCCTAGCACATCAAACTCAAACCTAATACCTAGCAATAACAAGAATTAGAATAACAACACCAACAACATCAGTTACAAAAATGTGCCACTTAACTATGAAGGTCTCATCATGCACATCAAACAAGTGGAACCACGCGTATCTATGATACGCGTAAAAGGAAAGGATCCACAATGTATTGTTACCACCCATCGAACTTGCATCACAATCCTTGGAGCCTCTACATTCGCCCAGCCCCAACCTGTGAGTTCTTAATACAACATTCTTGACCATTTGGGAAAGACTTTGACACAAATATCCATTTTGGACTTGCTTAAGTCTTCTCCTGCACACTAAGAAATCCTAAATAAGGCCTTACGGGACACCCAAGTTCCTAATGACATAGACCCTGCACAATTTCAAGCATTGGTAGGGAACCTCTCTGCTGCCTATCAACTAGGTTTTAGCCAAAACGACATGCCCTGCATTGACTCTAATCATAACCATCCCCTCCATCTAGAGGTCCTGGTAAATCGTCATAAGGTAAAGAGGGTCTTGGTAGATAATGGTTCTTCCCTGAACCTTTGTACATTGAAATTCATAAAATAGGTGGGATACACCCATGTTGATTTAAATAATCAGGTCATCACAATCAAGGCTTATGATAATGCAGAGCGTGATTCTGAAGGAACAATATGTCTTTCAATCCAAGTTGGTCCAGTTGTGCAATACACTACTTGTCATGTCCTTGATTTGGAACTCCCCTATAACCTCCTCCTCGGTCGTCCATGGATTCACGCCATGTAATCCATTCTATCCACATACCATCAATGTCTAAAATTCCCATTCAATGGGGTAGAAGTTACCATACACGCGAATCCCCAACCATTTGAATATTGTCACACATTAGAAGCTTCTTTTCCTCATTCCCACTATTGTCCTGGAGTGGAAATGAGACCACCACATAAATCATCATCCCACTCATCTACCACCACATTAGCCACCACTTCATCCACTCCATCATCCACATCTGATTCCACCCTTACTAAAGTCTAGATCATTGACAAGGGATGTGGTGAATATGAGACGCGCACAACTTTGAATGTGGAAACTATGCCATCCTCACCACACACATATGGCCAACCTTCTCAGTCTACATTGAAACCAGAAGACAAGACTATCACTTGGAGCTCCAAGAACGTGGGAACCAGTACTTACCGCTCTCTTGGGTTAAGACAAGATGCGCCAAAAGATGACATAAGCCAATGGGTCTACCATGAGGAACCTGATCTCTCCCCTCCTTTGAAATAATATTTCCAAGAGAACTATCCTTAGCAATCTAAGTTTGTAGAGAAGTACAATTATCATAGGGGAGTCCTTCACACCGAAGAGCAAGGAAGGAAACACCATATCAAGGCTACAATAAGACCAAGATACTCGGGCTTGGGTCATGACACCAAACAAAAGGGACCTATAGCATCATCTAGTACCTCTAACAACATCAGTGAAAGCAACGGTTCCCTTGAAGACATACCAAAGAAGGAATCCATCATACACACATACGATGATGTGGATCACACTAACCTTTCTTCCATGTTCGACTGCTTATACATCTACACCATTAGCCTATCCCTTAAACATCCTGAACTCATAAACTAGGACCTACATGGAAGTGCACCTATCGACACCTTTCCCTCAATAGACTAGTATGTACATCTTATGGGATTGGGGGAAGATGAACACCCTAAGTGCAAAAGTAAAAAGAAGCAAAATTAAAAAAAAGTCACCTAGTGAAAACCTCCCCAAGGTGCTTCTTGACCTAGAAAAAGTAAAAACAAAGGGTGTATCTGATAGTGAAAACCTCAATGAGGCACTAGAAGATGGGGATGTTCATCTTCCCCTTGTAGGAACTTGGCTCTTTGAACGATCATCCATCCTGATAGAAGAAACACATGAAATAAATTTGGGAACTAAAGAGAATCCTAAAATTACATATGTAGCCAAAGCACTGTCAGAGGAAGAATATTCTACCATCACCAAGCTCCTCAAAGAAGGAATCATCAATTTTGCATGGAAATATTCAAACATTCCAGGCCTTGATCCTACTTTAGTAGTTCATCACCTGGATGTACGTCCTAATGCCAAACTTGTCAAGCAAAAGCTCCAAAAAATGCACCCCCAAGTGGCTCTATTGGTTAAGAAAGAATTGGAGAAGCTATTGGATGTTGGGTTCATAAGACCCATTGACTATTCAAAATGGATCTCCAACGTAGTGCCAATAGCCAAACCAAATGACGCTATCAGAGTATGTACAGACTTCCGTGACCTCAACAAGGCTTGTCCCAAAGATGATTTTCCTTTGCCAAACATCGATATGTTGGTTGATCTCACTGCAGAGCATGAGATGCTTTCCCTCATGGACGGCTTCTTCGGATACAATCAGATTAGAATTGTGCTTGAAGACCAGCATAAAACAACTTTCACCACACCATGGGGCACCTTCTGTTATAATGTTATGCCCTTTGGCCTTAAAAATGCAAGAGCAACCTATTAGTGAGCCATGACCGTTATCTTCCATGACCTCATCCACATAATAATGGAAGATTATGTTCATGATCTATTAGGGAAATCAAGAACAAGGAAAGAACAACCTGTGGTCCTCAAGAAGATCTTTGAGTGTCTAGAACAATATAAGCTAAGGTTAAATCCTAAGAAATGTGTCTTTGGGGTCACATCAGGAAAACTACTAGGTTTCATTATCTCCCGAAAAGGTATAGAAGTCGATCCAGTGAAAGTCAAAGCAATTATGGATATGCCTCCACAACGCAATCTCAAACAGTTAAGGAGCCTTCAAGGTAAGTTACAATCCATTCAGCGGTTCATTGCTCAATTAGCTAACAAGTGTCATTCATTCACTCATCTCCTGAAGAAGGATAATGCCTTTAAGTGGACGCAACAGTGTCAACTCGGCTTCGACAAGATTAAAGAGTATTTAGCTCACCCACTGATCCTTATGCCACCAATTCCTGGTAAACCACTCTTGTTGTATATTTTTGCTACTTTAGTGGCACTGGGGGCATTTTTGGCACAACATGATCAGTACTCAAAGGAAAGAGAAATCCACTACATCAACTGGACCCTCGTGGGCTATGAGCTTAACTATTCCCCAATGGAAAAAAGCCTGCATAGCCATGGTCCTCAATTTGCAAAAACTCTGACATTACATGCTTAGCCACCCATTGAAGCTCATCTCCAAGGTTGATCCACTCAAATACCTGTTATCAAGAACAACTCTAACTGGTCACATGGCTAAGTGGGTCATGTTGTTAAGTGAATTTGATATAGAATATGTGGATCGAAAAGTTATTAAAGGACAAGTGATAGCTAATTAGTTGGTAGATGCTCCCCTGGTGGATGCCTATCCTTTGACAAAAGAATTTCCTGATGAAGGGGTCTTCACAATAACAGAAGCAACCACATGGACACTCTACTTTGATGGGTCATACACATAATGGATCGGGGGCAGGAATCTTGCTCATCACCCCCCGGGGTGATTATATACCGAAGTCATTCAGGTTGGCTTTTCCATGCACAAACAACATAGTTGAATACGAAGCTCTTCTTACTGGCCTTAGAATTGCAATCCAATGGAATATCACTCACCTAAGAGTCTTTGGTGATTTTCAATTAGTCATCAAACAGGTCAACAATGAGTTTCTCACAAAATATGATAAGCTACTGCCTTCTAAATGCATGGCATTTCCATCCAGTTTGATTAGATTCCAAGAGTACAGAACAAAGTAGCAGATGCCATGGCTACCGTTGGCTCTTTAATTGACATGCCTAAAGACAAAATAGAGTGTGAGTTCCTTATTGAACAACTATTAATCCCAACTTATGATATCCCAGAGAGTGAGATGGTATGTGACATTTTAGGACGTCACTATGGTACCATGATATCTACACTTACCTTCACCACAATAACCTACCTCCTGATCTCACACACAATCAAAGAAAATATTTCATCCAACAAACATCCCATTACATAATCGTAGGTGTTACACTTTATCGGCGTGGGTATGATGGAACCCTCCTCCAATGTCTAAACGAGATTGAAGCCCATATTGCGTTAACAGAAGTACATAGTGGTGTATGTGGGGCCCACTCAAATGGCATGGCCCTGGCTAAAAGAATTCTTCAAGTAGGCTACTATTGGCCTACATTGGAACATGATTCTTATGAGTTCGTCAAGAAGTGCCTACCTTGTCAACAACATGCAGATTTAATACATGCACCTACATAGGATCTGCAACCTCTTATAGCACCATGGCCCTTCTCTTAGTGGGGTTTTGACCTAATCGACAAGATATATCCCCCATCCTCCAATGGCCATACCTTCATCATTACCGCAATTGATTACTTCACCAAGTGGGTGGAAGTGATGTCACTCTCACAAATCAGAGCTACTTAGATTTCCAAATTTATCCTCTTCCATATTCTCTATAGATATGGAATACCATCTACCATCATTTGCGACAACAGAAATCCTTTCAAGAACCAAGCCATGAAACACCTTTGTGAAACCTTCCATATTCAACATTGTTGGTCTATGCCTTATTACCCCCAGGGTAATCGTTAGACGGAAGCTACCAACAGACCCTCATCAGAATCCTTAAAAAGGTAGTCAACAATACTGGTCGAGATTGGCACCTTCACATCCATCCCACCCTTTGGGAATATCGCACTTCTATCTGCACCCCTACTAGAAGCACTTTGTATTCTCTCATCTATGGTGTCGAGGCTATCCTGCTGATTGAGGTAGAAATCCCATCACTGAGAATCTCCCTAAAGAATCTTATTACTGATGAAGATGTTCGAGTTGCAAGACTCAGCCAGCTGGACCTCCTAGATGAAAGATAGGTCAAAGCGTATGACCACCTTCAGGCCTATTTTGATCAACGCACTCAACAAGATCGAGATAAGAAAGGAAATTTTGAAGCAAATTGGCTAGGTCCTTATGTCATCACAACCAAGTATGGATCAAGGGAATACAAACTTACCACCCCTAAAGGAGAGCCCATAGAGGAGCCCATTAATATCATGCACCTGAAAAGGTTCTACACTTAAGTCAATTAGGGTATCATATCCTGCAAAAAATAAAAAAAAATCCAAAAAAATCAAAAAAGTCCAAAATAGTAAAGAGAAATAATTCATCCTATGGTGAAAACCACCCTTGGTGGCACCTTGGATAAGTATGTTTGGTGAAAACCCGGTCACAGGTGCCATTTGTAAAGGGCTTAATCATTATCTACCTTGCGTCCTAGTTACTTTATGCTTCCATCCACTCTGATCTCATAATCCATCATCCCATCGATCCTTTCCTTTCATTCACATTCATCATCCGGTCGCTCGGTATATTTTGGTTGTGCATTGGATGATCTTCATCTGCTATCTATCATCCTGAGCTTTTATCCTAATCTAAGCTTATGTCACCAGTCTTTTCATCTTGTCAATCCTTTGTGTCCATCTAGGATCTTCATTATGTTGGTGTTCACTTAGATCCCATAATGTCACGTTGGTCTTTTTGGTCTTAGTCGAACTACGTAGACAAGGCTGATCATTTGATCCGCCCCCAGGGTATTATGTTGGTCCTGTTTTGGTCATCCACCATGGTCTCCATTTTCCCCTTTACACTCTTATCCTAGTTAGTCCTTTTCGAACTATGTTTCCCCTGTGCTTTCATGTAGGCAAGGTCAATCTTTTGATCAATCCCCAGGGCTTTTCTTTGCTTTGTTTTTCTTTTTGTCTTTCTTTGTCGTCGTCTTCCATCACTTGTCTCCATCGTCCTCTTTTCGCTTTCATCCATGGTATTTTATTGAACTACAAGGGCTCTACACTTTCACGTAGGCAAGGCTAATCTCTGACCAACCTCCAAGCCTTTAGGTCGTTAGGGCGTGTCAATCTTGTGTCTCGCGTCTTGTGTCGTGTCGTTAAGTAAGTCCTTATCTAGTTGGTTCTTCACAAATGAGATCCACTCGTATCTAGTTGGTGTGTTTTGATCGGTTCACATAGGGGCATATCTTGATCTTTTTGTTTTGTTGTTGTCTTCTGGATTGTCCCACGTGGTACCCACCAAGATCCCTGATGTCTTGTGTTACGTTGAGGAATCCCTTTGTGCTTGTGGTTATCCCAATGTCTGGCCTGACCAAAGTCTTCACGATTTTGGGGTGTTGGAATAACCTTCTTGTCTGTTGTGTTTGTTTTATGCATTATATGCTAATTTTTCCTTAGTTAACATATGTTGACAACTGGTGTCTTATGCTATACAAAAAATCAGTGCTTCAAAAATGAAGAATTGCATTAGGATTGCATTTCATGATCAATTTCGTTGCATTGCATTCATACTTGACCTATGACCTATGATTTTGGTTGTGTAAACATTTATCCTTCCATCTCCTATTCTTCCCAGGATACCTATGGTTCTTGACAGGTGCAGTTTCACACCCATCTTCCCTTAATTTTATAATTATTACAGGGTAAGTACTTTCCATTAAACCAACAATATGCCTACTAGCTACCCTCATTACCATGCAAGTCCTAATTGAAAATTATGTTCATCTCACTCACATATCACACAACTTTATTTTGTATAAGCTAAAGCAAGCATGATTGCAAACAAAGTCCATCTACCATCCACATTACATTTCATTTATCTATTAGTGTTTGTAAGCAATTTAATTGCATCTCATGTCACATTATAGGTTCATTGCATTCCATCTCATGTGCATTATTGTCTCAGATTTATTTTAAGTTGTTTAGATTAATCATATTTGGTTATTCTAAGCATCTTAAATTCATTTCATTATCCATTCATTTCCACATTAATCCATATCATTAACACATTGCATACATCGCCACCTGCATCACAAAATTGTCAGATCCATATCCATAGCATTTAAAGTCATAAATCAATCATCACACCTTGCATCATACATGTTAGTCATCATATATATCATCTATCTCATCTATGTAAGCATAAACATACATCATCATATGCATATCCATATATCATCTCATAATAATCATCCATAATAAAATCATAAACATACACACATCCATAAATAAAATCATCCATCATATATACATCACATAGTGTCAATAAGGGTTGTCGAATATCATATATAAAAAACAAAATACAATGTCCATCATATAATCAAAATACATATCCATCGCATATATCATCAAATAAAGTACAAATACAAGGCTCTAGATCAACTCTAATCTATGATACTTTATACTGTACATCCATCATGCACCTACCAAAAACTAGTATCTTGACAATTGTCCTTTCCCCACTCTACTGTGAGCTGCCCACATCTAATCTCTGGGGTGAGTTTGGCACTCCCCCTTTGTGTGGAGCAGTCTCTCTCCAGCTGTTGTATCTGTGGGTACATTCCCCTCCTGATTGGGATGGGGCTGGCATTTGTGGCCTCGCTCAAACGTAGGGAGGTACCCACCGCTCCTCTGGCATTGCTATATAGTAGGCCGCCATATAATAGTTGGCCTTTCACATATACTCATCCCACCTCACCACCTGATATTTGACTGTGTCTCGCTCTCCCTTGTATATGTCCCAGGATCCACATATGGATCTTCGCTCCTGCACCCATGCATCCTATGCCAACCTTAGTTGATCTATCTCTGCCCCTATCTGTGACACCTACTCTGTGGCCCTATCCCTCTCAATCTGCATAGCCTGTATCTGTGCCTGCAATCTTTGCAGCTCTGCCCCCGTCTCAACACCCTCACCCTGCGCTAACAGCATCCCTAGGTGAGTGCGAATGGGTGTTGCGTAAGTGATATACCATAACCCCATGACCCAAAGTCAATCCTAATCACTATCGCTCAGGTCCCGCAAATAGCCGAACATGTCTCGCAACCTATGCTCTCGAGACTAGAGCTCCCTCACCGCGTCCTGCATCAAAGATTGTCACCATGTTAAAAAATTTGAAAAATTATTTGTCAGGCGTTTGAAAAACCTCTCCAGCGGTGCCATTCGTGAAGGTGTCGCAGTTTGATTTCTAATCAAACTCCGATGCTAGGGCATAAAAGACCAAAATAGCACTGCCACGGTGCACTTTTTCTTCTAGCGGTGCACTTTGGGCAAATGCAGGACTATCGCGTCACAGTTTGCAAACCACCCTGCTAGACCCGAGCTCAATGTCGCAGTTTGGAGTTTATTTTCAAACTCCAAACTGCACCGCCGTAGTGCAATTTGACATCGAGCGACGTAGTTTGATTTCTGAGCGGCGCTCTATAGCGCCACTGTAGAGTGACTGACTTTGAAAGCATTAAATGAAGGCTAAAAATGAAAAACAAAGCTCAAGTAAGGATCACTTACTGGTGCCCTGATGCCGGGTGGCCACTGGTACGTCTGAACTCGATCAGAAATATGCATGGGAAGCTGTCGTTGTGCCATATCGTCAGGAGGTTAGAGCTCAAATCTCAAGTTTGCAAGATGGCTATGTGTGAAAATGACTTGAAAGTGACCCCTTGGGCCCCTTTTAAGCTTGAAAATTAGGGTTTTTTTCACCCTAATTGGCTATTTTGCAAAGGTTTTGGACCCGCAAACCTGTTTTTGACCAGTTGAGGCCTATTTTACATCATTTTATTGTATTTAGACACGTTTTTGGCCTCCTAGAGGCTTTTTGGACCTGTCGGGCACCTTGTCCTCTTTTTTCGCGAGATCAACCAAAAATTGAAATTTTCGTCCAATCTCTCGAGGGGGCAATATATTGGCATGTTTTCATTCACCAAGCAGCAGTGAGGCAAGATATTTAGAAAACAATTTTTTTTGGCTTTTATCGAGATCGTTTATTCTTTGAACCAACGCAATAAGTGCATTGCTTCAAAGAGGGGAAAAATGTAGACACGTAAAATATACCGATTGACATTGTGCATCTGATCCTGACATACTAACATCGTTTCATCCTGAATCATCCCTCGGTCTAACCATTTAATCAAATGCCCTTATTTGATTAAATTCATCAATATTCCTCCCTTAATTAAATAAACCAGTTATTTAATTAAGTCTCTCTTTTTTTAATTAAATCAAATTATCTGATCTAATTATCCCTATTTAATTAAATAATTAATTTTATTTGATTAAATCTCTAAATTCTATTTATTAAATTAAATAAATTAAAACCTTATTTGGTTTAATCTAACACCATCTCTTTCAATTAAATAAATCAAAATCCTTATTTAATTATTCTCTTATCATATTCCTCTCTTATTTGATTTAAATAAATCCATAAATTTGAGTCAAATAGGTCACATCATCTAACCTCTCATTAAATTAATTAACCCTTGATTAATTTAATCTCTTATCATGTCCCATCCTCTAGCATTTACCACTTGCTCATGAAAATAAATTTAATTTATTTATTAAGTCCCTATTTTCCTCAACAAGGCATCTTTTTGGAATATCCTTCAAGTTTGAATTCAAAATTTCAAATTGACATGTACATCCAACAAGGCAATAACTCTATCTTACATTTCCTTTTCCTTGAGCCAAGTGGCATTCAATGCTTCTTTCTTCCCTCTTGCAAGTCATTTCAACAAAATTCAAAATTCAAAAATAAGCATTCATTGGCACAATCCTCAAAACGTGCGCATCCTCCATCTATTCATAGATTGACAAGTGGCATCTTGCCATTGGATGAATGTTAGTCCCACATTGCTCAAATTTGGACTTTCATCCTTCAATTTCATCTATAAATGAAGAGTTCCTCTCCTCATTTGATCATCCACAAATTATGCAAAGTTACCATGCTAAAATATTTAGCTATTATCATCCATCACCATTGAATCATAGCTAGGTTATGTAGGTTTTTGGCTTGGAGCATAAAATCTTCATCAACAAAGTGGATCACTCATCAATCATCATCAACATATATCAATCTTGCATCATAGGAGTTGGGAAAGGGCCAATTTTCACATCAAATTGACACTAATTCCCCCATGAGATCAAGAGTTTGCTTGCTTAATTAGGATTCAATCTTTATTTTGGTTATTTTCATTATGTTCTTCATTATTTTCCTATTTAAAGCTTTGTGAATGGATTTCATGGGGAATCCTTGTTCTTGCTTGCAATTACTCATCTAATGTGTTTGTTCTCATTGTTTTGCAGGTACTAGGATTAGGGTTCTCACATTTGGCACTAGAAGGAGGGCGAAATCTCATTTTTAATCACTTTTCCCACAAAATTCTGTATTTTTGTTTCTACACAGAAAAATTCCAACGCTAAGAGCTCAGCATCATTGTTTTAGCACCGCTAACTTTTCAACATCGCCATATAATGCTGCTAGAAACTCAAACTGCGACACTAGAGTCTTCCCGCCCAAAAATTTGAATTCCAAACTTCGTCGCTTGACCGATTTGACCCGCTAGACTTTTCAAAAAAACAAACTGCGCCGCTGAGCAAAAGTGCGATGCAGTTGAGCTCACTGTCCCTAACATAGAGCGACACTGACTGGTAAGCGGCGTTGTACAACACCGTTGGGAAATAAAACTCCAACGCAGTCATGGGTTGCGTCGCTGGCAGGGAGTAAAAAGTGGAGATTTAATTTTAGCACGTGCTTTTGGTCATTAATGAGTTTATCTTCTATTTTCTTCTTTTTAATCTCTGTATTTTGTAGAATCTGACTGGTTTTCTTTCTTGTAGGTGGGAATTGAAAATGAAAGAAGGAGAAGCATGAGGAGGACATTTCACAAGATCAAAGTGTTTTTGAACACTTTAGTGTTTGCTTAACACTTTTAAGAAATTGTTATGACTTCTTTCTTAGGATATTAGTTTCATTTGGGCTTTAAAAAGAACCTTTTCAAATTTTTCTTGCAAGGGCTAAAACGAACATTAGGACTATAACTTACTAGAGTTTGTTTCTTTTGTTAACAATTGAACAAAATGTCTACCATTTGTCCTTTGGTGCTTTAAAAAGAACTCACAACTGCTTTGGGGATCTAAAATGAACATGTTGTATTTTGTTTTATGAAGGCTTACTTGAACTAACTTCATTGAAAAAGGACATATGCGCTTCTCTTGCACTTTATAGCGATCTTGAGAATCAAAAGGTCTTTTTCATGATTTTAGGTTAATACAAAGCAATCACCTCCACACTTCATTTTTTGGGTTTAAAATTGAACAAAATCTTGTGCGAGTGTGAATGAATTTATTGTGTGTGTTCTCCCTTTGTTTCTAAACAAGGTTTGATCGAACTATGAATAAATTTATTTGCTTTTGTCTATCTTAGAGGGCCTGCCTTGGGAAAAAAGTAGTCACCCAAGGGAACGACTCAACCGGTAACACTCTGAACTCGAGAGTATTTCCAGCTGGGATATAAATGTGGGTATTGGAAGAAATTCCAATATCACGCGGTTGATTCCGACGAGATGGATCCAAAAGGTGACTCTCGTTGTATGGGTCAATCTCCACGAATGGAAAGTCCTTATTAAAACCCATGTTCTAGAATTGCCAAAATCCTTAATCTATTTGTTGGTGCAAGAACGATCGTTCTGAAGCCACCCCACACTTTTATGGTCTTTTAGTGGAAATGGAAAGCATGCCATGGGAGTTTCATGGGTGTTGATGCTTGGCTGCCCCATATAAGTGAGTGTCATAGAGGGGAGCCAGTGGGGTCAAGCATCTAACCATTCGCTAAAGATAAGTGTAGCTAGACTTGTCCAAGTGGGAATCCAACAAATATTATCTTTCACATCCATAGGGTTGTACGTATTCTTGGGTGAAAAATACTTTGCTTGTTTGAAAACATCTTGAAAACAAACACTTAACATTATCGTCCAAATTTCAAACCCTTTAGGAGAAAAATACAATTGACTCAATCCTTGTGTTATTGCTTGCCCTTGGGATTCACATCCTTAGAGGTTTCTAAACACATTGGATTACATCTCAAATTTTCTACTAAAGTAAACAATAGGTAAACCCTTGCCTTGAATTCATAAAATTTCCACATAACATACTTTGTGGGATGCGAAGAAATCAAGACATTGGACATCTAGTTTGGAAAACTTAATCAAAGGAAGTGCTTTTGGTAAAATAAAGCCACTAAGCAAAGCTAAACAAAATGAACTTTAATGTGTGTTGAAGCCTCACGATTCTCAAAAATTCCAAATCCCAAAATGAAAGTCATTAGTTCAAAATCCAAAAATGTATGCACAAATGGAATCACTTCTTGGTTACAAAGGTCTATAGAAGCATTGCATGTTCTTCAACACCGAGATCTAGGTAAACAAAGAGTCTTTTTTAGGTTCATCTTAGGATCAAAGCAAAGCAAAATATTTTTTCATCCATCCTCCAAAACATCAAATCAAATATAATCTCATCATCACCTTTTGAGAAATCTTGAAATCATCCTTAATGCTAGGCTTTTTGGAAAAAAATCAAAATCACCAAATCCTTGAGACGACATCCTTGAAATCCTTATCAAAATCATCTTTGGCTAGGTATGTGTGAATGCATCCTTTTGCATATACTTAGTCAAATTTATCAAACCATATTGTTTAGCTAGGTATATGTAGATGCATCCTTCTTCATATACTTAGTTAAATTACCATCTTGTTTGAATAGGTGTGGTTAGATGCATCCTTCTCCCTACACATATTCAAATTATCATCCTTTGAGCAAATCTACCCTTTAGATAATCATCCAACATCCTAGGGTCTTTTTGTTCAAGTCAAATCAAACCAATCAATCAAGGACAAATCCCAAATCCCAAATCAAATCAAAATCAAAATCTGAAACATATCCAAAAGTCCCAAAAGTCTAGCATCCCCCTCAAGATTTATCAAAAGATCAAAACATTCACATCATCCATCTCTTACATCATCATCATATCACCTTTTGATCCTGAAGACATCCTAAGAACTTTATCTTTTGTGCATAAAGCAAAGATCAATCCAAGGAATTAAGAGATTTATCTCCCCTATTCTCGAAAATTGATCCTTGTTTTATGGTGCAAACTAGATCTCAATACAAGAAGAACATGGAAGTTGACAAAGAAGCACCCACTTCAAGTGATCTAAGCCAAACGAATGTTGAAATGAATCCAGTCAAATCAAACAACCCTTTGACTATCTCATCATCACAAAATACATAAGAAGAAAATCAAGAAGAAGACCTTACCTTTGGAATGTCACATGATGAAATAACTGAAATGCTTCAAAATCCAGAAAATCATAAAATCGTCAATATCATGATGAGACTCAACCTTCGCTATACATGCTCGAACTAGCAAAACAAGGGGCCAAGTTACCTTCTGATTTCGACACGAGCTCAATAATAGAACCATCTTCGGAGGTCATGCCTCTAATTTCATCCACCATCCCCATCTCATCTACACCCCCATCCCAAAATGTCACCCAAAACATTTCGCAAATCACAACATCTTTTGCTCCAACTCAACCTAATGTCAATAAGGGAAATGCATTTCTAAATGCCATTCAATCACACTGTCTTGTCAATAATCAAGACTTGAACGCAAATACCATATTGCAACAAAACATACCCCAAAATCCATTACACAAGTATGTTCCTCTCACTTTCCATCATGACCCATCATCATCAACCTTCCGCGCAACACCTCAAACTTCTCTCCTCACAAATCCACAAGAGGAGGGAGACATGTTCACACCTGGGGGCATCTTCAACACCATACCCCTCGTATTTCAACCACTTCCACTTTTTCCATCATCCACACCACTCCTTGGCATAGGGCTTCCCCCTTTTCCAAGTATCGATCAAACCAACATCCCAAATATCAATCAAAGCATTATGACAAATGCTCAAAACTTGTCATCGACATCACAACAACAGATGACAACTACACAAGCAATCACAACATCATCAAACACTCCCCTAACATCGCAAAGCATGGTATCTCAAGGGTCCACCACATCAACAACACCATTTATCACTCAAACCACCACATCAATAGCACCATCCACCACTCAAATCATCAACACGACATCACCGCTCACCACCACCACAAATGCCATTCCAAATCCACCACCCCCACCACCACCAACTTCCAACACATCAAGCCAATACAACATGGCGTTACAAGCTGCTTTTCAAAGGGGATTCCAACAAGTGCAAAAACAAAAAGCCACACAACTAGCTACTCAGCAAGCCGCTCAAGCAACCCAAGCCACATTACAAGCGCAACAGGCCGCACAAGCCCAAGCATTATTATTACAACAACAACAACAAGTCGCTCAAGTTGCTCAAACAAACCAAGCTGCATTACAAGCACAAAAGGCTGCTCAAGCCTAAATTATATTGCAACAACAAGCAACACAAGCATAAGCCCAAGCATAGGCAGTGCAAGCACAAGCTCAAGCTCAGGAAAATGCCCAATATCAGGCACAACAAGCATAAGCACAAGCACAACTTCTTGCACAAAAAAAAGTAGTGTAATTGCAAGCATATCAACAAGCAATAAAAGAATATCAAGAGCAGCAAGAAGCAGCTGAATTAGCAACCCAACAAAAAGCGTTGTTGGAACAACAACAAGCAATCTTAGCAGCCCAACAACAAGCACAACAATAGGCAATCTTAGAGCAACAACAACAAGAACAACAAGAAGTGTTGTTTATACAGCAGTAGGTCCAAGCATATCTAGCTCGACACAATGTGCAAATCCCATCAAATAGCACACCAATCAACCCACCCATCCAACCCACAATCGAAACACCCCAGAACACTTTCATCCCACCCCCTGATCCACAAAATGACATAACAACACAAATCAGGTTGCTCTCGCAATAAGTGCTCAATCTTCAATCAGAGCGAACCACAAAAACACCAAGCAACTTGTGTCCCTACCCATTCGATAGGATCCTTATAATGAAACCATTCCCCAAGGGATTTAAGATCCCCAAATTTGACAAACATCGTGGGACAGGAAACCCTGAAGATCACATCAGGGAATTCCAGGTTCATTGTTTGGAAGTCGCATACGACGATACTTATCTAATGTGGCTATTTCCTAGGAGTTTGGCAGGCCATGCTATGGAATGGTTCTCTTGTCTACCTTCAGGCATTAGAACATTCCAAAAAATTATAGACGCATTCATTAAAAATTACACATGCAACATTGCCATGGATGTTAGTCTAGAAGAACTCTTAGCTCTAAAACAAGGAAAGGGTAAATCCTTCGCTTCATTCCTACAACGATGGTGATCCAAGGCCAATCAGAGCAAATGGACCATGCCTAAGAAACAAAAATTTTGCACCATCATATTCAACCTTGATGGCCTCTTGGCATTTCATCTCAATGTTCAAGGGATCACCACATATGACCAATTGATCTCCAAGGTGCTCAGCATCGAACGAGACCTCATGACTCAACCCATGGGATCAACCTCATACGCTGAACAACAAAACAACCGCCCACCTTCCAACTACAATGATAAACCTCACACGTGGGCAAGGAACAAAAACGTTATTAATGATGGTGTTGTCGACGCCAAGGTGGTCATTAGTGCCCCTCGCCAAAATACACCTACACCACAAAACCAAATCCAACACCAAAACAATTATCACGCAATACAATAACCAAACAACAATCTGACAATCAACAATCTCAATGATCAAATGGGACCACCCCAACACAACAAGAGTTATCCTAAGTGAAAATACACTGCTTTGGGGGAGCCACTAGAAGTCATCATGAAGAAGTTGATAAACGAAAAACTCATCTAGGCTCCTACCTTTGAGAATTACCAAGAATGGGATGTGAAACCTCCTTGGTATAATCAGAATCAACTCTATGAATTCCACAAAATCAAAGGCCATACCACGAACAGTTGCATGACATTAAAAAACATAATTCAAGATCTCATCGATAAAAGAATTATAAGCATGGAACAACCAACAGGAAACCAAGATCTTAAGATATACACGAATTTGATGCTTGATCATGGAAATAAAGGGAATATTAATAACACTAATAAGGGGAAAGGCACAAATGTGAATCATGTGTACGAAACAGTCGTTGCCTCCCTAGATGAAAACTACATGGTCATCACCATCAAAGGCACCCATGCTGAAGATTGTGGAGTCACCACAAGAGGCGGCAAAGTTACCATCGCAGGATCATCGCAACCAAATAGAGTCCCTGCATCTAGATCTGTCCCTAATGGCTACAATGTCCTAGATCAGCTCAAAAGAATGCCAACGCAAATCTCCATCATTGATTTGCTAAAAATCTCATCGACCCATAAGAAAATCCTAGAAAAAGCATTGGCTTCATCCACCGTCCCCACGGATTTTGATGCGGAACAATTCCAAGCTATGGTCAGAAATATCATTTCGCCAAATATCCTCACATTCTCTGACCAGGATTTCCCCGCTCAACCATCTCACAACCGTGCACTCCACTTAGAGGTCATAGTGCAGAAAAGCAAATTCAAAAGGGTCTTGGTGGATGGAGGTGCAAGTTTGAATATATGTTCTCTCAACCTCATCAAACAATTGAAAATCTCAGAAGATTCTATCGACAAAGGAAAGGGAATCATAATAAGAGCATATGATGATCAAGAAAGAGTGTCTCAGGGCACAATCAAACTCCCTATTCAATTAGGGCCTGCCATCATGGAAACCACTTGTTAGGTCTTGGACCTCGACTTGTTGTATAACATCCTCCTAGTACACCCATGGATTCATGCGATGAAAGCAGTAGCATCAACTTTCCACCAATGTGTGAAATTCACACATGAGGGACAAGAAGTCACCATCCATGGAGATCCTGAACCCTTTTCCTATTGCAAAAGCCTTGAAGCAAAGTACTATAAAATCCCCTAAGTACCAAAAAATGATGAGGGCCCATCTACACCATACATTGATCCCGCCACTCTCGCATCCACTTTTGCGACAAAGACACCCACCACTCCTGCCATTCCCACCATCTCTGAAATTAAGGTCATCATCCAAGATGGTGATTATGGAAACTACACGATCCCTCAAAATGCTTTTATGGTAGGAGAGTTACCACAATCTCCTAGATCATGGGGACACCCACAAATA
Organism: Sequoia sempervirens; assembly: GCA_007258455.2. Classification (NCBI taxonomy): domain Eukaryota; kingdom Viridiplantae; phylum Streptophyta; class Pinopsida; order Cupressales; family Cupressaceae; genus Sequoia; species Sequoia sempervirens. Next base: position 77,483 of record VDFB02053920.1, on the reverse strand, counting down.
ACTGAAGCCTCCACATCCCAAACGTCTACTAAAGACTATCCCAACTTCCCAAGATGGGGGGATCTTGGCTGAGAAGTTATTGAGGCAGATCCATCTCATATGCTATACCAAGATGAAAGACCAGTAGCTGATTTACCAATGGATGATAGAAGCAAGGGTCTACAAATGATGCTCGCAATGGGCTATGATAGAAATCAAAGACTTGGACAAAACGATAATGGGCTTATAATACCTATCACGCCGGAGACGCGACCAATAACAAATCTTGGCTTTGAATGTACCCTGTCGAGTATAACCATACATGGCCGAAGTCCTCCAGTTAGAAGGGTTAATAATCCTCCTCAGCCAACCGCAACAGAATTACGCCTACTAGTATCTACAGGTTGCGTCATAGATAACTTTACATTTGACATAACCAATGTCTATAGTAGTAGTGATGACAAAGATCCCACACCCAAATTACCTAGGCTATTTGAGGATACCACTCTTTGCATGATTAGCACCTATCTTTTGAATCATACCACCAAAATCATGACATCCGCCTAGTATATCCCCAACTCATCGACTACGACCAACGAGGACCACCAATTCTCGATACATTCAAAAATGATGAGGCACTCTCAAAATTCATGGGACTACGGATAACATTACAGATGGGGATCACAAAGTAGGGTTCATAATCGAGCTAAATACGCATGCCTATTATGGGGAAACAATTGAATCCCTCATTCGCAAAAGTGAAAAATTAAGAATCATATCTAAGTCCTTGAGTGAAAACCACATTGTGGCACTCTCTGACCAGAAAAAAGTAAAAAGAAAGGATGCATCTAATGGTGAAAACCTCCCTGAGGCACCCGAGGATGGGGGATTCAATCTTCCTTTCCAAGCTCTTCATCAAGAAAAGTAAGCAATCTTGGCAGAAAAATACAATCTGGTCAATATAGGAATAGAGGAAGCCCCACATATCACATTCTATGTAGAATCATTATTATCAGAGGAACAAGAGCTCCTAGCAGCCTTCCTAAGAGAAAGACAGATAAACTTCGCATGGAGTTACGCTAATATGCCAGGACTTGATCTAGAGACCGTGGTTCACCATTTAGCAGTATATCCAAAAGCAAAGCCTATTAAACAAAAGCTTCAAAAAATGCATCCTCAGATCGCCTTATTAGTCAAAATGGAGCTAAAAAAGCTATTAGATGTAGGATTCATCCGATCGATAGATTATCCAGAATGGGTGTCAAACTTGGTACTGTTTCAAAACCTGATGGGAACATCAAAATCTGCACAGACTTTAAGACTTGAAAAAAGCATGTCTGAAAGATGACTTCTTGCTTCCAAACATCGACATGATAGTAGACATGACAGCTAGACATGAAATATTGTCACTAATGGACGGATTCTCAAGGTACAATCAGATCATGATAGCTAAAGAGGACCAACATAAGACGACTTTCACTTGTCCATGGGGGACTTATTGTTGGAACATGATGCCATTCAGCCTAAAGAATGCAGGAGCAACATATCAAAGGGACATGACATTGATATTCCATGACATGATCCATAAGACAGTCGAAGATTATGTTGATGACATCCTATCCAAATCAAGAAAGAGAAAAGATCACATAGCAACCTTAAGTGCCATCTTTGATAGGCTGGAGGAGTACAAAGTCAAATTAAACCCAAAGAAGTGTGTCTTCGGCATACAGTCAGGAAAGCTGCTAGGATATATAGTGTCAATGAGAGGTATCGAGGTAGATCCAGCAAAGGTAAAAGCAATCCTCGATATGGAGGCACCAAAAACACTAAAACAATTGAGAGGTCTCCAAGGCAGACTCTAATCCATTCAAAGATTCATAGCACAACTGGCGGACAAACAGAACCCATACTCTCACCTACTCCACAAGGGAGTAGCGTAAAAATGGGATACCAAGTGTGAAGAAGCATTCAACAAAATCAAAAAATATCTACTAAGACCACTAGTATTAATGCCACCAATCCCAAGAAAACCATTGATTCTCTACGTATCAGCAACAACAACAGCCCTTGGAGCTATCCTAGCTCAGCATGATGAAAATGGAACAGAGAGGGCTATCTATTACATCAGCAGAACAATGGTTGGGCATGAGCTAAACTATTCATTCGTCGAGAAAGCATGCCTCGCAATAGTGTTTGCATCATAGAAATTCAGATATTACATGTTAGCACACAAAATAAAACTCATTGCCAAAATCGATCCTCTCAAGTACTTATTATTAAAGGAAATGCTCACTAGAAGAATGGAAAAATGGGTGATGATACTATTAGAATATGACATCAAATATGTGGAGTGGAAAGCAATCAAAGGCCAAGTCATCGCAAATCAACTTGCAGAATCACCAATCTATTCAGAGAATCCCCTCGTCTCAGAGTTTCCAGATGAATCTATTTTCAATCTCAACATAGCTAACCACTGGAAACTGTACTTTGATGGCTCATACACGCAGGATGGATCAGGATTCGGTGTCTTCTTTATCACCCCACAAGGGGATTGCATACCAAGGTACTACAAACTGGCATTTCCCTGCACCAATAACATTGCAGAATATGAGGCTTTAACCATAGGTCTCAAGATAGCAGTGCAGTGGAACATTATAGCTCTCAGGGTATATAGAGACTCCCAACTAATAATAAATCAAGTAAATGATGAATACCAGACCAAGGACGATAAGCTCACTCCATACAAGAAATTGGTGGAGACTCTTAAAGAATCCTTCATCGAAATAACATTCGAGCAGATTCCTAGAACCAACAACAGAGCAGCAGATGCAATGGCAACAATTGGATCTTTACTGGATATCCCCCACAACGTTCCAAAATATGAATTCCTGATAGAGCATCTTCTTGTGCCTACATTTGAGGTACCAAAATCAGAATTTGTGTGCAAAATCATTGGTCCCGGTGATCCTTGGTATCACGACGTTTACACATACCTTTGAATAGGAGCCATACCTGCCGACTTACCATCAAATCTAAAATGAACCTTTATCAAAAAGGCATCCATATTTGTCATCCTAGGAGATACCCTATATCGTAGAAGCATAGAAGGAACCCTACTGCGTTGCCTAAACATCGAGGAGGCATTAACCGCTTTAACTGAAGTACATAACGGTATATGTGGTTCACACTTGAGCGGAATGACCATAGCCAAGAAACTATTGAGGATGGGGTATTATTGGCCCACCATGGAACAAGAAGCACATGACTATGCCAGAAGGTGTCTATAATGTTAGCAACATGGGGACCTCATCCATGCTCTAGCTCAAGAGCTTCATCCTATCATCACACCATGGCCCTTTTCACAGTGGGGATTAGATCTCATTGGAAAAATCATGCCCACTTCATCTAACGGCCACAAATTCATCATAACCGCCACGAAGTACTTTACTAAGTGGGTGGAAACCATACCCATGACGTATATAACCGGGAAGCAAATATCAAAGTTCATCCTGAATTATCTCATTTTTCGTTACGGTGTTTCACAAGCCATTATCTCAGATAATGGGACACCATTCAAAAATCAGGAGGTCTATGACTTATTTGACAAATTCAAAATCCAACATGCTTCTCCACCCTGTACTATCCCCAAGGCAATGGCCAAGCAGAAGCTATAAACAAGACCATTCTGAAAATCCTCAAGAAAATAGTTAATGACGTAGGTCGTGATTGGCATCTACAGCTTAATCCCACCCTTTGGGCCTATCAAACCAGTATCTGCACACCCACCAATGCCACCCCTTTCTCCCTAGTCTACGGATCAGAAGCAGTACTCCCCATTGAGTTTGAGCTACCATCACTCAGGATATCACTACAAAACCTCATCACGGATGAAGAGTACTGAGTATCAAGACTAAATGAGCTGGAGCTACTGGATGAGCGGCGTATAGACGCTTTAAATCATTTGCAAGTCTATCAAAATAGACTCAAAAGGAGCTATAATAAGAAAATCAAAAGTAGGACTTTCCAAGTCGGAGAACTAGTATTCAAGGAGAATCAGAAGAATGTCCCAAACCCAAGTAGCAAAGGCAAATTTGAACCCAATTGGTTGGGACCATTCGTTATCACAACAAGTTATAAGTCAGGGGCATATTAGTTATCAACACCCGAAGGGGAACCTCTGCAAGAGCCCATGAATAACTCTCATCTCAAAAAAAATTATGCCTAAGTCTTTCAAGGTATAGAACAAAAAAATCCAAAAAAAAAAAAAGAAAATGTCCTTAAAACATGGTTACTTCAATGAAAACCTAGAAAACATGCATCTTGGTGACAACAAAAAAAGAGCAAAAAATAAAAAAAAATAGAAAAAGGATTGAAAATAGTAAAGAAAAAAAATTGTCCTCTAGTGAAAACCACTTTGGTGGCACTTTGGACAAGTACCTTGGTGAAAACCTGCCCAGATCCATCGCATCCAGATCTCCATCCATCACTCATCCACCCGCATCCGCACCATAGCTTGGTCTTGTTTTCGTATCATGATCCCTCCTAGTACTACTCGGCCCATCCTCAAGGTCAGCTTGTTCTGTCTTTATCGGAGTAGTCTATTGCATCACACTAGGGCCATATTCTTATCGGATCAGATTCGTGTATGATCTTAAATTACTCAAATAAAAAAATCCAAAAACATCAAAACATTAGAAAATCCACAAACAGGTCAAAACGTTAGTCAGAAAAGCCAAAACAAGGTCATCTTGTCGAACTACGTCATCTATGAGCTTTGAATGTAGGCAAGGTTGATCTTTGATCATCCCCCGAGACACTTAGGTTAGTCCTTTAGGAGTCTGTCATAATAAACTGACATCTCATCATGTATATCATCATCTGTAAATCAATCAAGTCGTTAGTCAAACTACGTGGTCTCTACATGTATAATGTAGGCAAGGCTAATATGTTGATAAGCCCCCGAGGCCCCTAGGATAGGTCTTTAGGTTAGTCTCTTAGTCAAAATCTTGGAAAACCCCAAAACATTGAAAAATCAAAAAATCAAAACATTTGCAAAATCCCAAAAATACCAAAAATAGCCTCAAAACATCTCAAAAAGATCAAAAGCATCCAAATATGCAAAAAAAATCCATCCATCTCATCTCGCCTTCACTTGCAATAACATCATCCATAATAAACGATCATCATCCTCAATCTTTGGTAGGACAATCGGAAACAAGTCTAGCAGGTGAAAAGTGAAAACTTAAAATGTCAAGTCTTAGGTCTAAGTTAGTGAGTAAACAAGTTGGTCATCTCTTTGTGTCGATAACTCATCATCCATTTGGTCCCATATCAACCATTTGAAAGAACACTTCGGATAAACGAAATGACATGCCGCCATCCACTAGCATGTCCTAGGATGAATCCTTCCTACAATGGGCATTATCTTTTGGCAATAGTTTCAGTTCTTATCCTTAAAAATACATCCTCTTCCTTAGTGGTATTGAAAAACATTAGCTTGTTTATTTACTTTGTCTTTATCCTTTTGACTTATCTTTATGTGCTCATTCCAAGGACTTCTCGATGATATCCGAACAAGAGGATTTAGAGAAATAGGAATGGGGGCAATGATCATTATCTTTTGTCTACTCCGCTTGTTGGACGTTCTTGTAATATAACCTTGGTGAATACTTGCTTTGTTAGGTATGTATGGACAAGGTTTTCAGAAACTTGTTGACTATTAAATTGATAGGTTATACCTTTCCGTGTTTTGGTCTGAGGTGTTTGAAACTTCTGAAGTACATCCTAGCAAGGTTTCCGTATGTCAGGTATGAACAAGGATACTCCTATCTATTTGTCAAGTCAAATTCCATCTCACTAGTTGCAATGCCATCCTGGTTTCCTATACCTTGATGCATCATACCACGTGTGTCATCAAACATAAAGAAATTGTCCCTTTGAAAATCCCAACTCCTCGGCAAGTAATCATCATCATCATTTGCATTTTCATCATCTTAGGTCTTGTTGAAATGACTTCCTCTCTTTCAATCCCTTCTTGCTTATTGCGCTAACAAGGTACTATGATAGTTGACCATCATCACCCTCATCGTCATCGATCCTGCATCCACAAATCATTAGCATATTGCATAAACATATCATATAGGAAACATATGCATTGCATTTCCATCATCATATAAATACGACATTATAAGCATTCTTCATAGATAAGCACATCCATTTTATTACATTGCATTCATTTTTACATTGCATTGCATCCATTGCATGGCATCACATTGCATTTATCACATAAATCATCGCATAAACTTCATCTGCATAAACATTTGCATAAATACTTGCATAACATTATAAGGTCATCTCACATATTGCATTCATTTTGACATAGAACATCACCATCATTGTATATAGTACATCACATTAAATGCATCACATACATTATCATTTAATATGATTAGGATAATAATATTTGTTATTCTAAGTATCTTAAAGAAACCATCTCATTCACATTACATCATTTGCATCTACATTGCACTATATCGTCCACTAATCATCCATATCATCTCATAAATAACATCGCAATCATTTTTTGCATTTCATTACAGAAAGCATTTCACATCATTCCACATAAGCACAAATAGGAATATCAAAATTTATTACATGCAAAGCATACATCTATCCATAACCATTTCATATATAAGCGGGATTCATATCATTCTGCGCATACCACATAAATCATTCCCATATCATTTTGCATATTGCACATTACATAACATATCATTTTGCATCATTACACATCACATAAAAACATCTGCATATCATAAGTCAACATAATATAGATCTGTTAGTCATAATCATAATGCATATATCATCAAAAATTAATGCATCCATAAATACATCATATAGCGTCATAAGCATCATTGCACAACATATAGAAATAAAATCATCCATACATGCATAAATAAATGGCACCACATCACATCATATCAAAATCATCATCGACTCATATATATCATCATCAATAATGTAACTGTCATAGTACAAAATAAATCAGATCACTGTACATGTATGTAAATCAGTACAAAAGACCCATCGGGCTATCAAAAAGGAGCCCATAAGGCACAAAAAGTATCATCTCGATCAATGTATATCCCCATGTATGCTGCCCCCGCCCATATTACCGTGACCCTCTGCTGGTCTGTGGCTAGTCCGTTGCAAGTACTCTGGGACCCGTCCTTCTCTGGGTACGGCCTCATGATAGTGCCTCTGATAGTACTTGGCCTCTCAGACAACATCCCTGTAAGATCGAATGGACATTGTACCCTGGGAGGAGGTTTCCATGCTCTCTAGCTACTGTCTCCGACCTAGCTCTATGGTTGCTTGTAAATCTATGGCCTATCTTTGTTGTATGGCCTGATCCCTCTCAGCCCTGAGTTGCTCTCTCTCGGCCCTAGCCTGATCTCTCTCGGCTGTCATAGCCTGGACCTGAGCTTGTAATTGCATAATCAACGCATCCCGAGGATCCACCTGCTTTGCTGGTTGCACTCCTGGCTATGCTCATGGTTGTACCTGAGGCTGATCCTCATCCCGTGGTGGTACACCCGATGGCACCTGCTGCTAATCTAGCATCGGTACATCTCCCTACCCTGGCTGAACTGGGGGCCCAACCGACTGATCTTGTCATGCGCTAGCCCTCCGTCCTCGTCCTCCTCCTCTGCCTCTCACCCTCCGTTGATCTGGGACTGCTCCTGGAATAGTCAATCATAGGGGAGACCAGAACCAATCCATGTATGCCTATGTCGTGCTTGGATTTGTAGGCCCTTGATCGTAGGCCCAAGGCCGAGCCACCAATTGTCTGAAACTGTCGATGGCCTCTGAACTAGGAATATACCGCCCCCATGAAACTTGTGTCATGGTGCGGGTGAAGATGGCTACATGGTCATCATCAAGGCGATCTTGGGGCTCACTGAATTGATGCTGCACGCGCCCGGGCAAGTACCTCTCAATCATCGTGTGCTCCCACCCCTACATATAGCGGTCCTGGCAGGCAAAGAACAACTGCTCAGCATCGTCGGCCCATCCGGGCTGAACAAGGTATGGTCACCATGTAAGCACCTGCATCTTGTCGAGGACCCTCCTCCAGTAGGGGATCTCATGCTCACCTGTGTGTGTGAAGGATACACCACCTCTGTAGCGCCATACGAGGGGATCGTCTGACATCATCAGAACAATAACAATCCACGACCGAAGTATGGATCAGGAGCATACAAACTTGCCATGCCCGAAGGAGAGCCCATAGAGGAGCTCATTAATATCATGCACCTAAAAAGGTTCTACAATTAAGCCAATTGGGGTATCCTATCCTACAATTTTTTTAAAAAAATTACAAAAAAAGTAAAAAATGATCAAAAATACAAAAAATCAAAAGATTAGAAAAGTCCAAAATAGTAAAGAGAAATAATTCATCCTATGGTGAAAACCACCCTTGGTGGCACCTTGGATAAGTACGTTTGGTGAAAACCTAGTCACAGGTGCCATTTGTAAAGGGCTTAATCATTATCTACCTTGCGTCCTAGTTACTTTATGCTTCCATCCACTCTGATCTCGTATTCCATCATCCCATCGATCCTTTCCTTTCATTCACATTCATCATTCGGTCGCTTGGTATATTTTGGTTGAGCATTGGATGATCTTCATCTGTTATCTGTCATCCTAAGCTTTTATCCTAATCTGAGCTTATGTCGCCAATCTTGTCATCTTATCAATCCTTCGTGTCCATCTAGGATCCTTCATTGTGTTGGTGTTCACTTAGATCCCATCACATCACGTTGGTATTTTTGGTCTTAGTGAAACTACGTAGGCAAGGCTGATCATTTGATCTGCCCCTAAGGTATTTTGTCCGTCCTATTTTGGTCATCCACCGTGGTCTCCATTTTCCCCTTTACACTCTTATCCCTAGTTAGTCCTTTTCGAACTACATTTTCCCTATGCTTTCATGTAGGCAAGGTCGATCTTTTGATCCATCCCCAAGGCTTTTCTTTGCTTTGTTTTTCTTTTTGTCTTTCTTTGTCGTCGTCTTCCATCACTTGTCTCCATTGTCCTCTTTCTGCTTTCATCCATGGTCTTTTCTTGAACTAGGGCTCTGTGCTTTCACGTAGGCAAGGCTAATCTCTGATCATCCTCCGAGCCCCTAGGTTGTTAGGGCATGTCAGTCTTGTGTCTCGCGTCTTGTGTGGTGTCGTTAAGTATATCCTTATCTAGTTGGTTCTTCACAAATGAGATCCACTCATATCATGAGATTCAATCGGTTTTGGAATTTCCTGCATCATTTATCGATCTTTTAGTTTAGTATCCATCTTTGGTCTCAACAGGATGCATCCTTTCTAACAAACCTCCTCAACCCCATCCATCCTCTTGATCCTATGGTGTGTTTTGATCAGTTCACATAGGGGCATATCTTGATCTTTTTGTTTTGTTGTTGTCTTCTGGATTGTCCCACGTGGTACCCACCAAGATCCCCGATGTCTTGTGTTATGTTGAGGCATCCCTTTGTGCTTGTGGTTATCCCAATGTCTGGCCCGACCAAAGTTTTCACGATTTTGGGGTGTTGGAATAACCTTCTTGTCTGTTGTGTTTGTTTTATGCATTAGACGCTAATTTTTCCTCAGTTAACATACCCCGACACTTGGTGTCTTATGCTATAGAAAAAATCAGTGCTCCAAAAATGAAGAATTGCATTAGGATTGCATTTCATGATCAATTTCGTTGCATTGCATTCATACTTGACCTATGACCTATGATTTTGGTTGTGCAAACATTTATCCTTCCATCTCCCATTCTTCCCAGGATACCTATGGTTCTTGACAAGTGCAGTTTCACACCCATCTTCCCTTAATTTTATAATTATTACAGGGTAAGTACTTGCCATTAAACCAACAATATGCCTACCATCTACCCTCATTACCATGCAAGTCCTTATTGACACTTATGTCCATCTCACTCACATATCACACACCTTTATTTTGTATAAGCTAAAGAAAGCATGATTGCAAACAAAGTCCATCTACCATCCACATTACATTTCATTTATCTATTAGTGTTTGTAAGAAATTTAATTGCATCTCATGCCACATTATAGGTTCATTGCATTCCATCTCATGTGCATTATTGTCTCAATTTCTTTTAAGTTGTTTAGATTAATCATATTTGGTTATTCTAAGCATCTTAAATTCATTTCATTATCCATTCATTTCCACATTAATCCATATCATTAACACATTGCATACATTGCCACCTGCATCAAAAAATTGTCAGATCCATATCCATAGCATTTAAAGTCATAAATCAATCATCACACCTTGCATCATACACGTTAGTCATCATATATATCATCTATCTCATCTATGTAAGCATAAACATACATCATCATATACATATCCATACATCATCTCATAATAATCATCCATAATAAAATCATAAACATACACACATGCATAAATAAAATCATCCATCATATATACATCACATAGTGTCAATAAGGGTTGTCGCATATCATACATAAAAAACAAAATACAATGTCCATCATATAATCAAAATACATATCCATCGCATATATCATCAAATAGAGTACAAATATGAGGCTCTAGATCAACTCTGATCTATGCTGCTTTGTACTATTGCACCTATCAAAAACTGGTATCCTGATACCTGTCCTCTCCCCACTCTACTATGAGCTATCCACATCTAATCTCTGGGGTGAGTTTGGCACTCCCCTTTTGTGTGGAGGAGTCTCTCTCCAACTGTTGTATCTGTGGGTACGTTCCCCTCCTGACTGGGATGGGGTGGGCATTTGTGGCCTCGCTCGAACGTAGGGAGGTACCTGTCACTCCTTTGGCACTGCTGTATAGTAGGCCACCATATAATAGTTGGCCTTTCACATATACTCATCCCGCTTCACCGCTTGATATCTGACTGTGTTTCGCTCTCCCCTGTATCTATCCTGGGATCCACATATGGATCTCCGCTCCTGCGCCCATGTGTCCTATGCCAACCTCAGTTGATCTATCTCTGCCCCTATCTATGACAGCTACTTTGTGCCCCTATCCCTCTTAGTTTGCATAGCCTGTATCTGTGCCTGCAATCTCTGCAGCTCTGCCCCCGTCTCACCACCCTCACCCTGCGCTGACAACATCCCTAGGTGAGTGTGAATGGGCGCTGCGTAAGCGATATACCATAACCCCATGACCCAGAGTCGATCCTAAACCCTGTCATTCAGGTCCCGCAAATAGCCGAACATGTCTCGCAACCTGTGCTCTCGAGAGTAGAGCTCCCTCGTCGCGTCCTGCATCAAGGAAGGTCACCATGTTAAAAAAAATGAAAAATTCTTTGTCGGGCGTTCGAAAAACCTCTCCAGCAGTGCAATCTGTGAAGGCATCACAGTTTTATTTCTAATCAAACTCCGACGCTAGGGAATAAAAGACCAAAATAGCACAGCCGCGGTGCACTTTTTCTTCCAACGACGCACTTTGGGCAAATGCAGGACTGCCGCGTCGCAGTTTGCAAACCATCCCACCAGACTCAAGCTCAGCGTCACAGTTTGGAGTTTATTTTCAAACTCCAAACTGCACCGCCGCAACGCAATTTGACATCGAGCGGTGCTATATAGCGTCGTTGTAGAGTGACTGACTTTGAAAGCATTAAATGAAGGCTAAAAATGAAAAATAAAGCTCAAGGATCACTTACCGGTGCCCCGATGTCAGGTGGCCACTGGTACGTCTGAAATCGATCAGAAATATGCATGGGAAGCTGTCATTGCGCCATATCGTCATGAGGTCAAAGCTCAAATCTCAAGTTTGCAAGATGGCTGTGTGTGAAAATGACTCGAAAGTGACCCCTTGGGCCCTTTTAAAGCTTGAAAATTAGGGTTTTTTCACCCTAATTGACTATCCTGTTAGGGTTTTGGACCCCTGAACCTGTTTTTGACCAGGTGAGGCCTATTTTACATCGTTTTATTGTGTTTAGACACGTTTTTGGCCTCCTAGAGGCTTTTTGGACATGTCGGGCACCTTGTCCTCTTTTTTTGCGAGATGAACCAAAAATTGAAATTTTCGTCCAATCTCTCGATGGGGCAATATATTGGCATGTTTTCATTCGCCAAGCAGCAGTGGGGCAAGATTTTTAGAAAACATTTTTTTTTTTGCTTTTATCGAGATCGTTTATTCTTTGAACTAACGCAACAAGTGCATCACTTCAAAGAGGGGAAAAATGTAGACACGTAAAATATACCGATTAACATTGTGCATCTGATCTCGACCTACTAACATCATTTCATCCTGAATCATCCCTCGGTCTAACCATTTAATCAAATTCCCTTATCTGATTAAATTCATCAAGATTCCTCTCTTAATTAAATAAACTAGTTATTTATTTAAGTCTTTCTCTTTTGTTAATTAAATCAATCAATCTGATCTAATTATCCCTATTTAATTAAATAATTAATTTTATTTGATTAAATCTCTAAAGTCTATCTATTAAATTAAATAAATTAAAACTTTATTTGGTTTAATCTAACACCATATCTTTTAATTAAATAAATCAAAATCCTTATTTAATTATTCTCTTATCATATTCCTCTCTTATTTGATTTAAATAAATCTATAAATTTGAGTCAAATAGGTCACATCATCTAACCTCTCATTAAATTAATTGACCATTGATTAATTTAATCTCTTATCATGTCCCATCCTCTAGCATTTACCACTTGCTCATGAAAATAAATTTAATTAATTTATTAAATCCCTATTTTCCTCAACAAGGCATCTTTTTGGAATATCCTTCAAGTTTGAATTCAAAATTTCAAATTGACATGTACATCCAACAAAGCAATAAATCCTATCTTACATTTCCTTTTCCTTGAGCCAAGTGGCATTCAATGCTTCTTTCTTCCCTCTTGCAAATCATTTCAACAAAATTCAATATTCAAAAATAATCATTTATTGGCACAATCCTCAAAACTTGCACATCCTCCATCCATTCATAGATTGACAAGTGGCATCTTGCCATTGGATGAATGTTAGTTCCAAATTGCTCAATTTTGGACATTCATCCTTCAATTTCATCTATAAATGAAGAGTTCCTCTCCTCATTTGATCATCCACAAATTATGCAAAGTTACCATGCTAAAATATTTAGCCATTATCATCCATCACCATTGAATCATAGTTAGGTTATGCAGGTTTTTGGCTTGGAGCATTCAATATTCATCAACAAAGTGGATCACTAATCAATCATCATCAACATATATCAATCTTGCATCATAGGAGTTGGGAAATGGCCAATTTTCACATCAAATTGGCACCAATTCCCCCATGGGATCAAGAGTTTGCTTGCTTAATTAGGATTCAATTTTTATTTTGGTTATTTTCATTGTGTTCTTCATTATTTTCCTATTTTAAGCTTTGTGAATGGATTTCATGGGGAATCCTTGTTCTTGCTTGCAATTACTCATCTAATGTGTTTGTTCTCATTGTTTTGCAGGTACTAGGATTGGGGTTCTCACATGTACCATGGCCAATAGGGAATATCATGAACATCCATATCCATCGCCTCCACCTTTGCCTCGTCTTTCCCATCTATTCCCCCACCCTTGCCTCATCTCTCTCATGCATCATCTCCGCCTCTACCTCATCTCTCTTCTGCTCTGCCTCGATATCCACTCGGACTCTCCTATGCGGTCTCCTCCTCCTCCTCACCCTCTCCTTGTCCTCTATCTTGCAGACTTGCAGACCTAGCCTCCTCCTCTGCCTCATCTATCTCCTCCATCATCTCTACCTCTACCTCGATCTCCACCTAGGCTCTCCTCCGCTATCACCTCCTCTTGTCCTCTCCTGCTGCCCTGCGACTCTAGCCTCCCCCTGTCCTCTCTCATGTTGTCCTGCTGCTCCAGCTACCTCCCGGGCTCCCCTCTGTTGTCCCCTCCTCCCCCCTCTCATCTGGCCTGCCAATCGTAGCTCGTCCTCTGGCCCGAACCCCAATGCCTCCACAATCGGCTCCTTTGGGGTAATCCATGGGGGTTGGTGATAAGTATGCCACACAACGTATCAAACTGCCACTCCTGCCTCTACTTGTCCCCGGTTCTACCCGAGTAGGGTACCAGTTGCAATGTCTCCCAATGCCCTCTCACAAACCTAGGCAAAATCGGCTCTCCCCATGGCCGCTCTCTGGTCCGCGCAGAATGTCTTGTATAAGCCCAAATTGTCTGGTCACCCTGTTCGACCTATGTGCCTCCACGGTACGTGGCTCCCTCCCGACTATGTAGCATCTGGTGCTGAAATATCCTCTGTATCTCTCCTCATCCCTCCTCCATCTAGAAAACCACTGTGTCATGTACGACCTCCACACTATATGCTCCTCCTCAAGGTCATCCAATGTCCTCCATCTATCTAGATCCCCAAAGCCCTCATAGTGCCACACTCAACCGTACTTTGCCCCATACCAATAAGCTACTGGTGTTGTTGCATCCTCTAACCCTACTCTCACCACTCCTGGCCTGGCAACACTAATGTGCTCCTAGGCCCATACCTGTACCAGCGTCACTTGTGTCACGCTAAGCACCTCTTGGTAACACATGCGGTGCATGTCTTTGTAGAGCTGTGTTAGTACACATGTACCCCATGCAAACTCCCCTTCTCTCCCCTCAACAATATGTCGAATCACCTCCATGTAGCTCAAGTTGCAGAAACGCTCACTCCAGTTTGGTAATAGCAATCCACTAATCAACCCACATAGGTATATTAGTAGTAGTGGCACCCCCAACGCTAGACATCTGTCTACGTCCAACTTCTGCCTTTGCACAGGAAGGTCATCTTGTCCAAACAACACCCATAGGGTATGATCCAACTCTGCTCCCTCTGATGTTGTCGCACTTAGTAGGCAACCTACTATAGGCAGCCTTAGTATTCATCATACGTCCTCCAGCGTCATAGTAATCTCCTCTGTCGGGAGATGGAAAGTCAAAGTCTCCGAACTCCAGTGCTCAATAAGGGCTGTCAGCATCGCCCAATGAGCTCTAATGGTAGGGTATCCTAATAAATGTAGTAGCCTCACCTGTGACAAAGCCTCATGGTCCACTCTGTTCATGGCTGCTGTCGTCGCCTCCAACACCTCTGATTGCCTCTTGCGTGTCCACAAACTATCGAACCACTGCAACCATACCGCATCACATGTCAGTCATCTTATCTTTTCCCTTATCTCCTCCTCTTTTCCATAACCTGGCCCCAGGTTATCTTTTCATTAATTTCTCCTCCCCTTTTTTCTGGACAAATTTACTCAATTTTCCTTTTCTTGTTTTCAACCCGGTCTTCTTTTCTTTTCTTTTCTTTTTTTTCTCCCCCCTTGGGCGAGCCCGCTTGGGAGGCGGGTGAACCCGCCTTGGTCCGCAAAGTCGCTCATTTCCCACTAATAGTTTTTTTTGGGAGGATTTGTCTGATCTTAGGGAAAATCCACCCTCCCCTAATGTCCCTTTGCCCTTTTCGGGCATCTCTTTTTATTTTTTTGGGTGTATTTACTCTCTAATTGGGAAAATTCACCCCCCTTTCCCTCGCCTCTGACAGACAATTCTGCCTACCCTCCGAGCGAAATTGAAATTTTGCCTCCAACCCATTTTTCTAAACTACCCCAATCCCAAAACCCACATTTTCAAAAAACATTAAACTCCAACATTATATAAAAAAATGCTTAAAATCACAAAGAGGGTTTTGAACCTAACCTAGAGTGGAACAACGCGCTCGTGAAAGAAATGTCGTACCTCATCCCCCTGGTGGATGATGTCATCATCCACATCATCTGACATCCTCGTCTCCTCGTCTCCTTCCTCTCCTCTTCCCTCTCTCTCACTTAACTGCCAGGTGTGCAAATGAGGAATAGTAATTTCTAAAATTACTATATATAACCTTTTCCCTCTTTTTTTTCAACCTTTTTAAGTGAAGGGTATTTTTACCCTTTATTTAAACCTCTATTTAATTCAACTAATCCTTTAACTTTCTAAGGCCACCATTTGCAAATCGTGTGTCCGTTTGACTCCGTTCAAAAACCAATCTTCATAGTTTTTCGAGCTCTAGCCAACCGTGCCTTCCGTTTCCTCATATTGAGAAGTCACTTGGGCCTCTTTTTCTTCCCCAACTGCCCTCTCGAGGGGGCATACCCTACCATTTTCTTCCATTCCTCCGTCATGGTCATTCTCTTGCATGATTGGGGTATCTCCTTTCATTTCCCTCCGTTTGGGAAGCTCACACAACTTCTCCCATGCTGGGGTATCATTTTCTGGTTGCTTCCTCTATAGAGTCATCTGCATTTTATTTTTCTTCAAAACATTGTTATTCTAACAATATTTCAAAGAGGGGCAAAATGTAGATATCCAAATTTGACCACTCACACATGGTCAAATTCATCCCCTTTACTCGTCTATTCCATCAATATTAATTAAATCATACTTTACCTTTCATCATTTCCTCTCTAAATTAAATAAATATATTAATTTATTTAATTTAGTCATTTAGCCCTTTTGAATTTAAATCAATTTTAAATTCTCTCTCCTTGTCACATCCTCTATAATCTTCTTCTAATCTAGATTAGTTTAAATAATCCATTATTAGGATGTGCACACCCTTAATCAGGATTAATGTCACATCCTCCATATTTGACCACTTGTCCCTAATCCCTCATTAATCTTCTTAATCACCTGTTTGCACAACCTTAATCTAATCACATGTCATCTTTGACATGTACCTCCAAGTCAACCTTTCATAAGTGCTTTCCCTTTTAAGCCTTGACCTCTTCCCCATGTGAATTTAAAATTCACATTTATTTATTCAATGCATTTCTCTTCCTCATGCAAGTTGTTAGAAAATTCTAAATTCCCTCGCTTGTCACATTAGTCACATGGGATAAGGACTTCCTTTATAAGAACCTTGTCTTATCCATAAGGTACTTCTCATCATGTAAATTTAAAATTCACATTTATTCTCCCAATTACTTATCCCTTGCAATCATGTGAATTTAAAATTCACATTTATTCCCTCAACAACTTCTCTCATCCCCATGATGATAAAAGAGGACTTTCTAAAATTTTCTCACTTGTCACCCTCATATGGGGACAAAAACTTCCTTTTTAAGGAGATCTTCCCCTAGTCCCAAGGTACTTGCAAGTACCTCCACCTCACATGTCCATTTTTCAACTCACTTGTCCTTATGACATCTCATCCTCCACATGGAAAGATGTGAGGGCTTGTGAGTCCTCAACTCACCACAACACTTTATTTTGCCCATGTTGGCAAAATCTCGACCGTCCATTTCTCTAGAGATTTTTCTCTTAAAATGGAAGATTTTCTTTTAATTCATTCATTCATCACATTTGCAATTCAAGCTCAAGCTCTCCAACTTTCATGTTCTCACATCCTCTGTTGTTGTATGCTTCAAACTCTCATCACCTGCATTTGCATTCATCTATCAAAATACCCAAATAGCTCATTGCATTCATCATTTAATCTAGATCATTTTGAATTCATTTTTTAGTCTATTTGCCATCAAGGAGCACACATTCATCAACAATTAAAGGGCCAACCAAGAAGACCACTTGAGCAAGGTATAAATATGCTTTTATCTTTATTTTGTTTAAGTTCAACATAGCCCTATTTTGAGGTGTTGAAGTGTTGTTTTCTTCCTTTTGCTTTCTGTTTTGCATCTTTTAGGACAATAAAATAACGCTGCACACATGATGAACATTGAATGATCTTATGCATGATACATACATCCTTATTTATATGGTAAAAGAAGATAATATTGTCAAGGATAAAAGTCAGTAAAGTGTAAAAACATCCTATAATCCATGATATATGAATGAAGGGAATCCCATAATATAGCCTCATAAGGAGCCATAGTGAAAGACAAAACAATAAAAGCACAATTGATCAAGGGTCCATGGATGGATCCAAACACCAATCAATATAAATTAGATCTTAAATTAATATGAAAGCAATAAGAGAATATTTTCCAAATAACAATGTAAAAGGATAAGATCCTAAGATCAAATAAGTTCACCAGAAACGAAAAAAGAGATTTTTATTTTCAAAATTTAACTTTAATGGATATAAAAAACAATATAATTTAATTAACTTAATTAAGAGTTCTAATATATTATATGCCACAATTTAGAAACTTTAAAATTAAAAGGAGGGAAATGACTCCATTGATTTCAAATGGACCCTATATGATTGTCCGTTGTTTTGATCATAAATTTTAAATTATAGTTTATAATTAAATTCATTGAAAGAATATCAACAAAATAAACTAATTCATTATCAAAGTTTGTGTAAAGGCTACTTTGAAAATTGACTCAATTGTTTGTAAATATAGTCCAAAACTTGATTAATAAAAATTATTCTTAGAACATCCACATAAAATAATATAAAACAAACGGTATGCACTTCTAGGGAGACGGTAAAAATTTGCAGTAATTTAAACGGGCGTCAATTTCAAACTATCAAGCTTAGGACATTAGCAACGGGGCAGTATAATTCGTGTGGCTGGGCAGGGGCATCCATGACATCGCATTGACGGAGTGAAGAGCCTTTGGTAGCATCCATGAAGGTAAGCGACAGCTTGTGGCTCAACTGAGGAGAGAAGCAATTCTTGAGAGCAGAAGTAAATATATTTTAAATTTAAATGTTTGTAAAGAATGTTGTCGTGTAGAGCATCCTCCTCATGGGCACTCTATCTGTTAAGGCCAGTCACTAGATTTCTTTTCAACTCCGTTCATGTGGGACATGTCAAGGCGGCCAGGCGCTCTTCACTTCGCGTGCAGGCGAGGAAGTTCCCTCCAAAAAATCATCTCAGGACACCATTTAAGAATAAGGACAACCAAGAGATTACTAGAGCCAAGGAAATACTAGGAGTCGCACATATAGGGCCAAATGCAGATGAAGGAAATGATGTAGAACAAGAAAGCAAAAACAAAAATCCATTTGAAGTCTGGCTTGACAACAGAGCAGAGAGTGGAGGGTCCGCTGAAAATTGGGTGCAGCGCGACAGAGCCCAGCGCAAGTTTTATGAAAAGAGAAGGAGACGCATGTATGGCACCGATAGCGACCACGACGAAAAAACACCAGAGGAGGACAAGTACATCGAACTTAAGCCTGAAATTATCGAGTTCAAAAGCTTGTATGAGAAGCAAGAGGAGCTCTACTTCTACGATGCATTTTGTTTCCCTTGGGAAAAGGACAAGCATTATCAAATGATCAGAAAGCTGGAGCAGAAGTATTTCCCCGACCAAGGGTTAGAGAAAGCTTTTCTTGATCCAGATGACGAGCCTTTCACGCCAAACGAGGATAATAAGCTCAAACCCAAGCACTTGGGTAAAATCGCATTGGCTGCACAAGCAGAAGAAATGAATGCCGAAAGAAGCAAGATACAAATGAGCAACAGTAGCGAATGGGATGGTGCCAAGGGTTTGTCTCAAGACAAGGCACAGAAGTTCGTTAAATCACTTAAGAACATTCCCAATTTTGACGAAGTCTCAGATGCACCTTATATAGTAACCAGGAAGTCCGAGCTCCCAGCTAGATGGAATGGTCCTAAAGGAACCGTGCTCCTTATCGACAAACCGAAAGGTCAGATATGATTCCGCCTTCGTTATAATCCTTCCTTTATCTCTCTTCGTAAATGCATAAGCCTAAACCCTAAAACCATAGACAAAACTCTCTTCAGGCATATGCCTGCATTGTATTCAAGCTCAACTGGCCAAAAGAATGCCTGGTTAAATCTCCAGTATGCTCTTCCGATTCACTTAACACCCAAATGGGTTCAAATGTCCCATTTGCACTCGAAATACTTAAACTAAATTATAAACCTGTCGTATTACTGCCGTATAGGGCCTATTGCAAGTGAATCGATCTGAAAACAACTTGTCTATCCTTTTGTGCTGGGTTCTCAAACAACCTATCTGACCTCAACGGCGGTTGGCAAGTACTTGGGGATAAATAGACATTACGTGATCAAGCTCTTAATAATCAATAATAAAACGAATTCTTTCATCCCATTTCTCCTTGCTAAAAGCTGTTACAAGAATGCAATCACATCCTTTTTACCACAACTGCTGTTGCTTTTCTAGGCTAACCTGGTTGGGCAGGCCATAAGGCACTGCATTGATAATATACATGTGGAATGATGAACATTTTGCAGCTTCAGTTTCTACTCATGGTAGCTGTGAATAGGTCTACAATTTTGTCTTTCTCATGCCTCCCCAAGTATCTCTATTGGTTTTGTGATTGACACTGGCCTTGGTAAGCATCCAGTCCTGAAGTGATCAAGCCATGTTACGATGACTACACATTAGACTAAAACAAGCCATAGTAAGAGACAGACGCTGAGAGAGAAGACACTTAATAGTTTTACTTTGTCCTAGCAGCTACAGATATGAGGTGACAATTCTCCATTTCTGTGCTAGTTGATCACCTAACTTAACCCTCAAACACCATCTCAGGCTAAATCCATCAAATATCTGTGAATAGGTTTAGCATTTTGTCTTGATCATGCTTTCCCAACTATCTCTAGTTGTAATCTAAGTTATCAGTTTGCCGCATAGGGGTCCTGGTTCCAGGTCCGATCTGCACCTGGTTTGGTTTGGCCAGGGAGTCACCTAGGGGGTGGCATTAGCTATGTGAGTCTGTCACGAAAAAAATTGGGTGTACCCTCAGCAAATCTAGAATGATTGGCAGGAACTTGGCATGAGCCTGTGTCATTTTGGGCACCTTTAATTTTTTTTTTTTGCTTTTTAAAATCGTTTTCGGCATTTGACTTTGACTATGATAGATAAAATCAAACCCCTATCCCTAAAGGTGACTTCTAAAGCATTTGAAAAACTAAAACAAATTAGTTTTACTTCATTGTGAATGCAAGACACAAAAACCATTCTATCCTACTTTTCATCGCACAAATAG
Source organism: Sequoia sempervirens (assembly GCA_007258455.2). Classification (NCBI taxonomy): domain Eukaryota; kingdom Viridiplantae; phylum Streptophyta; class Pinopsida; order Cupressales; family Cupressaceae; genus Sequoia; species Sequoia sempervirens. The sequence continues at coordinate 56,517 of VDFB02053920.1, read as the reverse complement.
CGTTCGAAGAATAATTAGTGAATGTTCCAAAGTGTTTGGTTTGATATCTCCATGCACATCCAAAATCCCATTTGCCGCTAAAGAGATCATAAAAGAGTTTTGCTAAAGAGGTAAAGTTTTGTCATATCCCCTTTTTGAGCTAAGGAAATAAATTAGTAATTTAACTTGTTGAAAAAGTAACTTTAAGTTATATTAAAAATACAACTTGTATTTTATTATTTGTTAAAGTGAAATATGAGAGGTGATTTAGACTATGAATTAATCTAAGTCAATCTTTCCACCTTAAACATTGGAACTCAAAACCAACCAAGAGATGGTGTTTGGTTGCTATCCTCAAGGAAGAGTCAAACAGGTTGGTTAGGGTTTTGGCCCCTTTTGTTGTAGAGTGTAAGGATTAATGCAATGAACTAGGCGAATTATGATCAAATTGACAAAAATGTGATAAAATATGGATGCTATAGGACAAATTGATAGAGACAAAGAACAAATTTGAACAGATGATACATATAGGAACCTAGTGCTGAAATTTGGAGCTGATTGTGTAGGACGTCAACGTGCCACGTAGGTGTTCGAAAGATGTTTACTACTTGTATGGATTTGACATTGTCTGAAGACCAATGGTAGTGGAAATTAGAGTCCCGTATGTGAATATGCCCTAATTTATCAATCATGAGTCAATAAAGACAAGAGCTAGGGTTTTGGAGTCTCTAAAAGAGTTGAGATGTCAAATCCTTTATCCACAACAAAAACTTGAAAACTTGCAAAATGACAAGGGAAGAAGGGTTGTGCTGTATGTTGGAAGCTTGACGCTTCCACCCCTCAGTCAACGCTGATTGTGTGATTCACGACATGGTTTAACCGCCTCTCGTGGATCTTATCTGATGCTTGTATCGGGCATTGACAGGTCGACCTTTTGATGCAACGACAAGGCCAACAATTGGTATTAGAGTCGGGTTGCGGGTTTGAATCCCGTGGTCTCACTAGAGGGGGATTGTTGGAAGCTCGATGCTTCCACCCCTCGGTCAGCGCTGACTGCGTGATTTGCGACATGGTTTAACCGCCTCCTATGGATCTTATTTGATGCTTGTATCAGACATTGACAGGTTGACCTTTGGTGCAATGGGAAGGCCAACACTATATAGGGGCTTGCCTTGGTCAAACCCCATGTTGGTGTTCCCATCTCCATAACAACAATGATGATAAATGATAAAGAGTGTGTGCTCTTGGAGGAGCAAAGGCAAAACAATAATGATAATAATCATAGTTTACAGACTCAGACTCAAAGAGTACTTGAAAAGGCCAAAAAATTTGACTTGGCAAAAACTCGACAACTTAAAAAGTACTAAAATTTCTTATAAAAACACTTTTTTTTCAAAATTCGATTACAAAATGTATCAAATGAGTCTAAAAACCATGAGGAAGTGTTTTCTATTAAATTTGATTGTTGAATACATGTGGATTACAAAATGGCATCATCATACAAAGCCGGATAGTGGAACTGGATACAATAGCCGGCTACTAACTAATAACTATTATGAATTTATGATGATTGTATTTGACAATCATCATCATAAATTTCATAAACTTAGACATTACAAGTTTTTACATCTTCCTCTTCCCCAACCTAGAGAAATATTGGGAGGTAGAGGGTATGGTCCTCGCTCTCGATTCTGGCTTCTTGCTTGCCGTTGAAGATTGTGGCAATGGCTCCACCATGTTGGTGGGTGGCAGTGACTCCTCCTCCACCATATGAATGTCATCCAATCTAATCTCCCCTGCTTCTGCTGTAGGAAAATCCTCCATAGCTTGCCTCTCAAAATCAACAATCTCATCCTTTATAAACAAGGAGGCCTCATCATCTTGCATGGTCCAATCATTGTAGGGATCAATGTCATCCAAATCAATGAGTTCGTTTGGCTGGTCTTGCACCTTTCTTGTGCGAAGCCGAAGGTTATATTACACAAAAACAAGATCATTGAGGTGTTGTTGAGTCAACTTATTACACTTCTTCATGTGAATTGGCATCAAACAAACTCCAATTGCGCTCACATCCAAAAGCACTACAAGGTTGAGACAAAATTCGAAGAGCTAGCCTTTTCAATTTGGGGTATCTCCACCCCAATCTTCCCACCAAGAACCTGCAAATAAGATATTCAAATTTTTGTAAATAAACAATATTCTAATAATAATTGTAATTCATAACTTGCAAGGTAGCAAGATATAAGGCTTCACTTTTTCTTACTTGATGTTTGGATCTCTCTTCCTCGCATAGCTAATTTGGAAGAAAATAACGTCCCCCTGGCTGCCTTCTAATTCTGCAACTCTAAAAGGACGAGGTCTCTCATTGTAGATCTAGGTGTCGTCCTCTCAATACATGTGGATAGGCCCTCCATAACCTCCCTATTAGCATCCGTGAAGCCATCAAAGAAGTAGAACTTGGGGTTGAGAAAGTACCCCGCTGCATGAGGGGTTGGTGGAGTTGATAGTTCCACCTTCGATCAATGGTCTCTCAAATAGGGGCAAATCTATTTGCATCCCCCATGTAATAGTGTTGGATGGCCTCTTTGGCCCTATCCATTGCCTCATAAATATATCCCATTACATTTTTCTCGCCATCCACCAAGCGCAAGACCCTCACCAATGGCTCAGTCATCTACAAAGTACGAAGTAGAACCAAATTTAAATTACAGCTTACAATGAAACAAAATACTTTTAAAATTTAAAATTAGAAACAAAGGATTCAATTTGAAAATTATTTTAAGTTGAATTTACCTTGACAATATCTAATGCTCTAGTTGCAAATTGACCATCAAAAATTATTTTTACAATCTTTTCTCCATCAGCCTTCTTTGAGTAAGTTGAGTCTACCTGTGGTTGACTCACAAACATCTGCTTCAAGTGAGTCAATAAACTAGTAATACTTTACAATGTTAGAAAATTAGTTGCAAACCTTGATCTCTCATCAATTGAAGAACCCATGGGTGATTATATATATATTTTGTTATATCTCTTGCTTCTTTTACAATTGGTTTCACCTAGTCAGTTTTGCCTATGTCCTCCAAAAGAAGGTCAAGGCAATGAGCTACACAAGGGGTCCAAAAAAATGTTGGATACCTCTCTTGAAGCAATCTACCAGCGGCCACATATGCCGCTACATTGCCAGTAACAACTTGGACAACATTTTCTATGCCCACCTCTAAAACAACCTCTTCCAACTTCAAGCTAAATTTTTTGCATTCTTTACTATGTTGGAGGCATCAATTGACTTTAGAAAAACCATCACACCATTTGAAGCCACTATAAAATTGATAAGAGTGAGGTTTCTTCCATCTCTCCAACCATCTAAAAGAATTGAGCATCCATACTTTTGCCACTGCTTCTTTTCAGCTTCCACAATTTCTTCTGCATCTACAATAGCATTTTCAAGTAATCTGCCACTTATATCTCTTGGACTAGGGGCCTTGTACCTTTCCCTGCAATTGTCAGTGTTGTCACCAAACACTCCCAATATGGACTCCTTGCCACGTTGAAGGGAAGGTTGTTATAATACCAAAAATTTGCACAAGCCTTGTTTGCTTCTTTGTGCACCTCCCTATTCCACCCAATACATTCCAATGAAGGTTGTGATCCTCGTTCATTTCTAGGCACAAAAAACTAGAATTTGCTTGAAGTGGATGAAGAGGATGGAGTATTGATGCATGAACATCTAGGGGTACCAAGCAATCCTGCACACCCAAAAAGATTTATTTTATTTTCTTGAATTTTGGTGTGATGTTGCTCTTGCAGGCATGATATATTTCTCGATCTTTCTTCCTTCAACAACCTTGAAAGGGACCCCTTTCCATACATTTGTTTTTGGACCCTTTCCATACACTTGTTTTTGGCATGAATTTTAATTGTAAAATCATTTCATTTGGTTGGGAGATATTATATATTTTTTTCATTTGTAACTCCTGAAAATTTGAAATTGTTGGCCATTAGTGCTGGAATCTTCTTGGTGCAAGTGCTTGAGGTAGTGGAGGTGCGGGAATGGGATAATGGATGTCAATTTAGGAAAAGATTTGAAAATTGTTAGAAAAGAACAATTAAGAGGCCAAATGCATGAATTGTCACACCAGAATGGAAGAGGTAGAGTTTTGACTATATTTTTTTTTTGAAGAATATTGTTTGGGTCGTGACCATGAGACCCAGTTTCAGTAAAAATGGCATAACTTTCTCATACGGTAATGAAATTGAACAATTCAAAATGATTTGGAAAGCTAGGAAGGAGACACACAAAAACCCATGTTGGCGTTTTAAAAGATTCATGATAATCAGGGAACATTGATGGACAAAATTGACGGATTTGTGGAGTTGTAGCTGATTTTTGAAACTTGCCTGTAGGTGTTTTGCATTCTAGATTTGAATCTTGCCTATAGTTGATTGTAGTTGCAGATGGGGCTTCCAATATGGATTGTGATGTTTATTTTTCGGAGTTTGTAGACTTGAATGTAATAAAACATTTTATGTTGGAGTTTTTATTTTAAATTGTCTCAAGTGTTGATTTTGTGAAGGAAGGTACAACAATTGACAAACCTCTTTGGTTTCTCCATTGTTGACTACATCAAGTACGTATACGTGGACTATGACTAGAGCCCACATTGTCTTGCATATCCACCTCAGATTCTCTTGACAAATTAGGAGCAATGGTTTCTTGTATGGCTGCTTGCATCTTTGCCCTCTCCAATTTTTTTTTCATCTTGTGCTGCAAGAAGGGCTATCATCTCTCGTTTCTGAAGAGCACAAAGATTTACTGAGAGGGGGGGGTGAATCAGTAAATCAATCAAACTTTCAATTCTCAATCTTTTCAAACTTATTACAATCAACTTTTACAACCTTCTAAACGAACTTAAACTCTTATCAACATCAACCTTTTGATATGAATCAATTTACACAAGTTGACACAAATTTATTGAAAACTTTAAATGACTTTTACAAGTGGAAGTAGGCACCAACCTACTTGTTTTACAAAGAAGATGATTTAGTAGGCTGCAACCTACAAGGGACACCCAAACCTCTTAATTATTTAGTAGGCACCAACCTACAAGGAGCACCAGCTCCCTAATGCAAGGCACCAACCTTGACTTGATGGTTGCAAGATGATGCCTTCAATCTGACCTGCACTATCCCAATCCTCCAATCTGCCTTTTCACAAGATTTGTTTATCTCTGTTTTCATCAAACCTTTTCTATTTTATTTCCCTTAATCGCTTTTTATTGTTAATTAAGACTGAAGCATAAGCAACAGATCGAATGAATATGTCTTATCAAAATGACTCTTGATAAAAACGTGATTCTTCAGGTTACATCAAACTTTGTTAAACCTCTTCTCTTTATTTTAATTGTTCCTTTTGAGAAAAAGACGTCCTTCCATTTAGCAAATCATCAAGATTAATTCGTGCCCTTTCAACTTTGACTAAATCTGACTTAGTTATTTAATCCTTCCCTTTAACTAACTGTAATATTCGACGGCTGATATATCTTCATTCAACGATTGCTTGCCTTTGATATTTTGGCTCCTTAAATTACAATGGCACTAGTCATAAAAGATCCTTAGTAACATCGCTCCTTGGGTCTTTTATAGCGGTGACGTCAATGTGATCTTCCGTCCCTTTCAAGTCACCATAGAGAGTATGCTATCTTCGAATAAGCATCTCGTATCTTATATGTTAGGCACGATTGTCAATAGATTAGAGATCCGATAGCATAAATAAGACAGGGTAACATATATGTAATATTGCCCGATAATTATTTGGTAAAATATTCGAGTTCCTTCTAGCAGCGGCAAAGAGTAAGTGGTGGCAATATATGTTCGATAGCAATCTCCTCACCAAGCTTGATTCCTCCAACGGCGGCAGTAATTAGCTTGCATAAAAACTTACGTAACCTGTTTCCAGCGTGGCAAAATATAATACAATGCTTAGACACTATTTGTCTTTATCTCCACGGCAGGTGAGAGTAACGATGGCGGAAATAATCGGGACAAATTAAATGATGTAAATTTGTCTTGGTATTTGTCTTAAAGGCTGCGCTTCATAAAATAGGCTCACTACTATCGGATTGTCCACAATTACGTCATTTCACATTTGATTTATTTTTCCTGTATGATTTTATCTTTCTCTTGAAACTTTATGTACATGCTATGATGCCCAAATTCGAAAGCTTGAATTATTATCGGGTCCTCTTGTAGATATCTTGACTCTGTCATTTACCTTTGAATCAAATTCCGGTATTGTTTCCAGACAAGAGGCATTGTCCACTGAGAACTCTCTGCATTTCTCATATTCTTTGCGTGGCTGAGAGATGTGATATTCTTTGTGTGGCTGGGGAATAGATCAATGACCCGATGTAATGTGCCACGTCCACAGCAGGTGATAAAGCCAATCATTGCTAGAGACTCTTAACACGACTCAAACATGTCATTAAGTTGATAATAGATTATAGTCCAACCAACATATATCTAAGCAAGGCTCCACTCGTATTCCATACTCCCACGAACAGTTACTTTGTTTTTGTCACCAGTGCTTACACGTCCCTCTTATACTCATCATTGTATGTAACATCTGGCTTTTCTTAAACTTATCATATTATAAGCATTGTTTCTACAATCTCTCTTTTTCTCAATCTTGTCCATTCATTTGTCATCAATGACTTCATCCTTTTATTTTGACATCAATGACAATATTTCCAACAGTTTCACCTCTTCAAGGGCTGATGAACATTCCTTGGCATCATGGCAAGGAATACCAACAAGATGGTATTTGAGGTGATTGATGCCTCCACTAAGCCTCTTCTTGCACTAGGTACAAATAACACTCCCTGGTACTAGCCCGATTGCGCCATGTTTCCAAGTGGGATCACAGCTACCAGGGGGTCTCCTTCCAATGGGCTGACTTGCACTTGTTGAGTTCGAACCAGATGCCAAGGCAGATGCCATTGTGATTAAATTTTAACCTACAATATTAGAAGTTGTAACTGTCAACAAGGAGAAAAGTTGTAAATTATTTACCCTTGCAAGATAAATGGCATGTACTAGAAATTGTATCCTTGTATAATATAATTTTTTTGAAAATTTGTTCTTATTCGAGTTCAATGGGAGATGTACATAATCAACATTTATTTGCAAGTATTGTCCTTTTTAGAAATAGATCCAGTACAAAGGAACAATTAACTAATAGTTTATTTAATCAAAGTGAAAGACATTTCATTTAGAATGCTATTTGTTCTAATTTTAGTTTTTTCTTTCTTATATTTGTATTTTTTGCTGGATGCACATTGATTTTCTTTACTTGTATGCAAATTGCAGTCCTAACCCTATTACATGATTTATAATAATAAGACATTTTTCTGAGAATCTCAAAAATTTGCAGGTGGGAGCAGCAGATTACATAGCAATTGCTCAAAATTTCCATATTGTATTTATTGCAAATATTCCATTGTAAAACTACTTTTAGACTTTCAATCATAGTTCACAAATCGGCGAGTAATCTATATGGATATACACAAGTTGTATGTATGTGTATGGATATATATGTATGTGTATGCATGTTTGTGTAACTTGTAAGTATGATGTGTGTGTATGTAGGTATGTATGTGTGCAGTGTGTGTATATGTATACGATATGTATGATGTGTGTGTATGTAGGTATGTATGTGTGACTGTATGTATATATATGTATGTATATAGTATAGGTGTGTACACACACATACATATACACACTGTCACACATATTGTAAATGCACACACTGTATATGTAGGTATGTATGTGTGTGTATATATATAATATATGTATGTATAGCTGTCTACACATAGACATACATACTCACACTATCACACATAGTGTACATGCACACACGTAACATACCTATAAGCTATACGCACACATACACAACATACCTATGCACACACTATACACATACATATCTATACACACATAGGATGCCAAGTTTGCATGCATATACACACACAAACATATCTATACACACATAGTCACACAGTTTCTTGTTTCACTTATTAGTGAATCATGTATGCATATTAGTATATATGTAAAAATTAAAGATTTTAAATGAACAATTTAAGTTTGTATATACATAGATTAAGATACACTGATCATTATGATTGTCGACTGATACACAGTGATACATATTACACATTATCAATATACACAAGTTTGTATATTAATTATCTTGATTGGTTGATAGTTCATAGTTCATAGTTCATAACTTCATACAATATACAAAGTTCAAACTTCATAGTTCATAGTCATACTTCATACTGATATACATACATGATACACAAACTCAGATACATTGCGAATTAAACATGGGAATTTTTTTTTTGGAAATCGTGGTTCGTGCAGACCTAGAAATCGCACGACCTTTTTCCCTTCGCCAAAGCCAACTAAAATTGCTTTCAATCAATTCGTGTAGACCTGGAAATCGCACGACCTTTTTCCCTTCGCGGAAGCCAACTAAAATTACTTTAAATCAATTCGTGCAGAAACAAAAGATTTTTGAGGGTTAAAAGGAGCAAAAAACGCGCCAAACCTGCATTTTTCCTCTCGATGTTTTCATAGGGGATTTTTTTGCGAGTCAACAGCGAGTCAATGCTAGGGTTTCAACGAGTTTTTTCTCCATCCTAGTTGCGAGTAAACCTGTAATGTCCCCTTCTCGCTAGATGTTGTACCCAAAACCAAAATTTTTGCTTCACTAAGGCATTTTGCTTAATTGAGTCTTAATCTTGTTAAAGTGATGTCAGAAGGTCATTTTTGGGCTTCTTGAATATGGAGCTTATGTCAGTTTGATATCAGTCTGATACTGGAGATGTTTTGAGAAAATCCAAAATTTGAAGGAAAATCATCAAATTTTTCTAACTCTGGAGCAAAGAGCACTTTTTGAAAAAGGCTCCCTTGATTTTAGGGGCCCAGATCCTATTTTTAGGGTTGTCACCTCCAGCAGACATTTGTCCGGGATCTCGCTAGCTTCGCAACGAGCTATCAAGCCTGTCAAACGGACCTGTTTTGCTCGAGTTATGTGAGATACAGCAGAAAACGAGAGGAGAGCCAGCATTGGCTAACACTGGTAAAAAGAGCAGCTTTTGAAAAAGGCGCCCATCTTTTTGAGGTGTCAAATGAGGGTTTTTGACTAAATGCCACCCAAGATGTTTATCTCACATTTGTTCAAGCTTCGCGACGCATCCGTCAGTGGGTGAATCTGAGTTGCAGAAGTGCCTGAGCCGGAGGTCAAACATAGGGTCAAATCTTGGTCAAAATATCAAGGAATGAGTAAAAGAGCACTTTTTCAGAAAGGCGCCTGAGCTTTTCAAGCCTTTAATGCCTTATTTTTGATGATCTCAGATATTCAATTTGTTCGTGTTACGTTCAGCTTTCCGTTGCCTATCTCCGTCAGGTCAGAAGATGACTCAGCAGTTTGCAGTCAGAGTTTTAATGTTATTTTGGTCAGTTCCAAAAATGGCTAAGTCTGGAGGAAAAAGAGCAACTTTTCAAAAAGGCACCCTTGATTTTCACCCCTCAGATGATGTTTTCTGGAGAAATGTGCCTTTGTAGTTGTCGTGCAGAATGAAGTTAGCTCCGCAGTGAACCTGTGATCCAGTCCTGAAAATTGGTCAATCAGAAGTTATGAAGGATTTCTTTTTCCCTTCGTACGAGATCGAGATGTCAAAATTTGACTAAGTCTGAGAAAAAAAGCAGTTCTTGAAAAGGGCGCTTGGATTTTTGAGCCTTCAGATGTTAGTTTTATGATGTTCAGTCTCAAGGTACCTTTTGATCAGTTTTTGTCCTGCTTTGTGATGCACCTGTCAGCCAGCCAATCGGTGGAGTCAGCCAGCCAGGGTCAGAGGATGAACAGGGGTCCCGAAAGACGTTCAAATCCAAATTTTCATCAAAATTGGCTAAATTCAAATCCAAATTTTCATCAAAATTGGCTAAGTCTGGAAAATGCTTAGAGAGGTCAAAGTTGATTTTTCGAAAGAAGTTGACTGGTGCGCCTTAACTTGAGTTCTGACTTCAGTTAGACTGAATGATTTCTGGGTTGTCATCTCCAGTTCATATATTGGCATGTTGAGTGATCTTTCAATTCGCATGTCGAGTTAACTAGTTTGCATGTTCAGTTAACACCTTCGCATGTTAACTTGTTTGCATGTTCACTTAACTGAAGTTTATGCTTGAAAATCAACTTGAGTTTGCATGCATGGCGCAATTGGTTGAATTTGTGAAGACTTTGTGAAGTTGGCGCTTCATTCATTGTCAATTGGAGTTTTGAAAAGGGACGCCTTATTTAGAATTTTTAAAGATTTAAAGCATAGGCATGAAGTATGGCGAATTCATTTGTCAACTGAAGTTTCCAAAAGGGACGCCATATTTAGAATTTTTGAAGATTTAAAGCATAGGCATGAAGTATGGCGAATTCATTTGTCAACTGAAGTTCTAAAAGGGACGCTTTAATTCTTAATTGTAAATTTAATGAATTTTGAAATATGGCGAATTCAACAAGGATTGTCAACTGAAGTCAAATTCGCATGATGCTTTAAATGGTGTTGTCAACTGAAGGCTGAAAAGGGAAACCCTAGCATGGTGCTTTATTTAGCTTATTTTAGTTTCAGTTAACTAAAATTGAGGTCCAATCATGAGCCTAGCGCATTTTTCAAGGTTTAATGCCTTTGTGCGAATTTCAATGATGAAAATCTATTTATTCAAGCATTGGCGTCCATTATTTCTTCATCACAAGCTTTGAAGTCTACATTCTTCTTGAGCGAGTAGCAAGTTAAAGGTGCTACAGGTGTCAGAATTTAGCATTCTTCATAGCAACGGATTCAGATTGATCAGAGGAAGAAGATTCCAGACTTTGTTTTCACTTTGCATGTAGGTTTTATCAAATTCCAGAAAAGAGATTGGCGAATTCTTCAGAAGCAGAACAAGCAAAACTTTCTATCTTTTGTCTTATTTCTTCTATTTCTCATCTTAGGTACTTTCTTCGCATGTCAAAGAAATTCAACATATTTTCAGAGTTTGATCATTTGGGTTCGCATACTTTAGTATTTGCAGCAAAACCCATGTCTTAGATTTTTTCGAGAAAATTGCCCCGTAGTCTTCATTCTGAAGCTCTGTGCTTTTTTCTGAAGATTTCTTTGCATGTGGGCCAAAATCACATCTTTTTGAAAATCGCATCATCTGGGTTGGCTTAGAATTCCATTGTGCACAAAACCCATGTTCCAGATTTTCTCAAGAAAATTGCCCCAAGAAGCTCTAAAAACCCCTGCAGTTCTCGATTGAAAAGTCTTTGCATGTTAGGCTAAACGGCGTTTTTTCACAATTTTGACGTTGTGGGTTGTCTTAGAATCATTTTCCGGACAAAACCCATGTCTCAAAATTTTTGGTGAAAATTATCCTCCAACAGGGTATTTTTAGCCTCACTAGGAGCTGTTTTTGCTTTCTGGAGAAAGTTGTTAGAACATAGCCGTGTTCACAGTCAACGGGCAAGTTTTTCAGAAGGCGGTTCAACTAGACTGAATTCAAGACCAAATCGGTCTTAATTTAGGTTTTCATTAGAGCAGCTGACAATGAAGCGTTAAGTTGCAAAAGGAACAGAGATCACTTCATTTACGGAGCCGCCAAAGTCACTCAGATCCTGTGCCATTATCTTCGTGAAAATGGTACCTATGCTGATCTCGAGGTTGTACAAACTGAGTTTCAGAAGCATGTTTGTGATATCTTGATGGAGGTTCTGATCACATTTTCAGTAATTTCAGCTAGTTTCAAAAAAGTGGCTGAAGATGTCAGAGAATGTATGCAGGAGAGTGACAGAGAACTGAAGAAGCAAATTATTATTTTTGGACAATGTCAGAGTGCCAGAAAACAGAGTAATTGATGAGTTCTTGGTCGAAGTGTTAGACCGAGATGACATGGAGTGATCTGCCAGCTAGAACCTGCAGTTAATTTCGAGGGTTGAGTCATGAGTAGCAGTTAACTCGACTTCCAGTCTTGAGTTCACTTGCTGACTTCACACATGCTTATCTCTTCCTTGGAATTATCTTCACAGGAGTTAGGGTTAGGGTTTCCAGTTAACTGAAGGTAGTGTCCAATTAACTTTGCTTTAAATAAGGACGTGCATGCTTGCGCATTGTCCATTTAGGTTAAATGTATCGGTTAACTGATGGTAGCTTTCTAGTTAACTGTATAGTTTACTTTATTAGGGTTTAGTAATAAATCTTGCATGCATTGCAAGATTGTAGTTGACTCAAGGTGATTTTAGGGTTCCCTACACCTTTTGATGTCTATAAATAAGAGCTTTTGCTCATTTGTACATAACTTTTGTGTGATAGCATACATGCTGTGCCTACCTTGCCCTGTAGTATTGCTATTTTGTATCTGTTCAAGAACTTTTGCACGAGAGAGAAATATATGCCGTGCCTACCTTGCCCTCAATATTGCTCGTTCAGACCTGTTCATGCGTTTTACTATTATGATGAATTGTTATGCCACATAGGGTTTCATGCAATTATAATGGTGAATTCTTCCTGTTTTGTGTTCAATAAACTTGTCCAGATTGAGATGATAGTTGTGCCACCTTGCCTTCAAGTAGAGAATCTATACTAGGTTATCGTGTGATGTGTGTGAACAATAAACTTATTCGGATTGAGCTGATAGTTGTGCCACCTTGCCTTCAAGTTGAGAATCTGTACTTAGTTTATCGTATATTGTTGTTTCCAATAAACTTGTTTAGATTGAGCTGATAGATGTGCCACCTTGCCTTCAAGTTGAGAATCTATACTTGTTTATCGTCAGATAGTCAACCTTGCTCCATTTCCTCATGCTCTGTTTTCTTGAGGAAACTGGATAGATTTAAAGTAGTTAGCTTAGTTGTAGTTAATGATCTGCGAAACCAAAAAATCCTTAGCTGCAACGTTCTTGGTTTTCTTAACCTTGTTCCTCTTCCAGCTGAGAACAAAAAGATAGGACTTAGATTACTTTTCTTTTCCACGCATTCCAGCACTACGAGGGAGCTTTCCCTCCTAATTTGAAGAGCACTCATTACGCAGTGTGCATAGCTGTCCGTACCAACTCTTACTCCAGAGGTGCTAGTTGTTACGCCAACACTAGACATCAGTAATCAGTGGATTAGCCTAGCATGTTGACCCTCGTAGGCTAATGGTTCTGGATTGAGGGTCCTTTGAGACGATCATTTGGTCTTTTGGTTTAGTGTTGATCCACGGAGTTCAATGGCAGGGTGAAATAAGGAGTTTGAACATGATGCATATGACTTAATTATTATTACAGGTGACTTTAATATTAATTAATATGACTAAATTATGTTATTAAGTTACTATTCACCTTATGCCTAGAGAGGGCCATGTGTTTTTCATCAAGGGGGTCATTTTATTTTATTATGCACTATTCACTTTATAAAGTGAAAAGTTATATTGAATAGTGCTTCTAAAAGTGAATAGTGTTCAAATGAAAGTTATATATGCTCCTTTGGAAAAGTTCGACCCACTTTGGAAAATAGCATTTTTCACTTGGCATGTTTGAGCTTGGCTTGGAGGAAGAAGGAAGCAAGGGTTTCCTGATTTCTGCAATTTTTATGAATCTTGAGGGACATGGTTCTTCATGGTTGAGTTGCTTGAGGGTGTGAAACACCACCTTAAGGTTGTTGTTCAGATTTGGATACTTTTTGGTGACACAAGGAGCTGATTGTAGGTTAGTTTGGGAAAATTTCTAAGTTTAGTGAGCAGCCTCAGAATCCATACTACTTGCACAAAAGGCTGCATACAAATTGGTGACTTTTTGGCCGAATTTCTTCACCTTCAGCCCAGTCGTCATTCTTTCAAGAGGGTTTGAGCAATATTATTGAAAACGCCTCCCATAGTGGCCTGCAAATTCATCAAAAAGGGGCGGCCTGATCAGAGGAGTCTTCCCAAACCGGATTTAGGTTGGAGAAATTCATCTAGTAGGGAGGGTGAACACATCATTGGGGTTTTTCACTATAGCAGTGCACTATTCAGCTAGCTGTATGATGACCAAATATATATATCTGGTATGTGAAGCATAAAACTTTCTACTTGAAATAAATCTGATTAATGTATGTAATCTGTCATGAACTGAAAGAACCATTTTTGACGCCTAGATAATGCAATTACTCAAGGTGAATTTCAGTTGTTTAGCTTATTTGAAGTTTCAACTATATGTATATTTTAGTACCATTTTGGCATTATTGGCAAACAAACTCAAAAACTTGAAAGAAAGAAACACAAAACAAAAATCAGACTTGAAAATTGTGTGCATGCATTCCGTTAAGAGGGGTGGAATACTACAGTGGTATCAAAGTGGTTTCCTGCTAGCCTTAGGGTTTGAATCTAGCTCCGTTGATGCAACAAAGTGACAGGTACAAAAGATATATTGCAAGGGAAGATAGAAAGGAAAAACAATGGCCGCAACCTTATCCTGAACAAGACACTTTATCAGCTGCAATAGTAGCAAGATAGCGTGGTACTGAGGTTGGTTCAGCCAGCACAATGGGTGATAGAGGTGGTGGTAGTCCACCTAGAAATGGGGCAAATAATGAAGAAAGAGAAGCAAGAGAAATTATGAGGAACATGGCAACAAAGTAGAAGCAGGTTGCAGATGTTTTGAAAGAACTTACAATAGTGCTACATCAAATGAACCCTCGTAGAAGACAAAATCATGAATCAAATGACAATAGGAGTGTGGTTGGGACCCCCAAGGCACAGAGAGCAGCCACTCGTACCATAGACAGGCCTACATGTCCTACTTTTTTGAGAAATGAACTGGAAGAGGGAAATGCTGAAGAAGAGGGAGATGCTCTATTTGCAGATAATCTCATGTCAGCTCAGGATGAATGGGAATTGTTAACACCACAGGTTAGGGAGCAAATGAATTTTGACCGTTTTGTGACTCAGAGGAGAGAGCACTACAAGTTAAGGCAAGATAGGAGGCCACATAACCAAAATAGAGACTTGAAACATGCCACCAACAAACTCACATTGCCAACATTTGATGGTAGTGGCAAGATCACAGCACAGGCTTGGGTTCAGAAACTAGATACTTTCTTGACTCTTCGATCCATGGCAGGGGAGGATGCAATCAAGTATGCCACATTACACTTGGAGGGAGTAGCTCATGATTGGTGGTACCATGGGATGGTCACGTTGTAGCATAACCTCATCACCTCTTACCAGGAGTTCGTTGATAGGTTGATTGAATGCTTTGATAAGAAAGATCCAAAAACATATTTCAGAGACCTAGCACAGCTCAAGCAACTTGGGAGTTTGGAGGTATATATTGGTGATTTTCAGAAATTGTCAGTTATGGTTCCCAACATATCCGAAAGAAGATTAGTTATGTTATTTATCTAAGGCCTATTGGAACCATCGAGAGGATGGATCAAAGCTTTTTATCCCCCATCACTACAGGAGGCAATGAAAAAAGCTAGAAGCATGGAACTTGCAGCCCCACAAAGTAAGTTCTCATCTAAAGCATCATCTTCATACCCGAACAACAAGTCATTCTCTAAGAAGAAGGAAAAATCAGATTCAAAGGGAAAATCAACAACCCCATTAGACCAAGAAACAATCAATGATTTGCGTAAGAAGAAGTTGTGTTTTTATTGCAAAGGGACCTATGATGCAAACCATGACTGTCCTTTGAGGTCTAAGGGCAAGGCTAACTGAATAATGTGGGCATTCTATGAGGATTCCGAATCTGAAAAATCAGACCAGCAAACTGAACAAGAGGAATCTGAGGCAGAAAAGTTTGAAAATGAGGTTGAAAATGAGGCTGAAAAGGAGGAGGAAGTGAAGCTTCAAGAAGCACGTCTCACTAGCATACAACAAGAGGGCTCTTTCAGGATGCGAGGGGTCTTAGCTGGAAAAAAAAAATCATTACTTTGCTGGATACAGGTGCCACGCATAATTTTATTGATGCTAGGTTGGTTGAGAGGCGTGGGATTCAGACTGAGGAATTTGAAGGTATAAGAGTGAAGGTTGCGGATGGCTCACTCTTAAGTGTGATAGGATGATTTCAGACCTCACTATGCGATTAATAAATTTCGACTTTAAGGCAGATTTTTATGTGGTAAATATGGGAGATACTGATATGGTTTTAGGGATGAAATGACTTCATGACATAGGAGAGTTTACCCTTAACCTTCGTGAGATGGAAATGATATTTAAGGTGGATGGGAAGACTCATGTGCTGAAAGCCATCTGAGATAGCAGTTTTAGGATGATATCTTTTAGGAGAATGGAGGGGCTCATGCACCATGACATGATTGAGTGGGCAGTTGAGTGTATGCTGATGCCATCACAGGAGGAGCAACAAAACCCAGTTTATCATCCAGATATATAGGAGTTGAGGATTAAACATGCTAAGGTGTTCAGTGAGATTCCACCAGGTAGACTTCTAGATCGAGGGATTGAGCACATCATTGAGTTGGAGGAGGGTGCCAAGCCCGTGATAATCACTCCCTACAGGCACCCCAAGTGACTGAAAGATGAAATTGAAAAGACAATAAAGGAGCTGCTAGCTATGGGGCACATTAGATCTAGCAAATCTCCCTTTGCTTCATCAGTAGTTTTGGTGAAGAAAAAGGATGGTACTGTTCTGATGTGCATTGATTACAGGGTACTGAATAAAATTAAGAACAGGTACCCTATTCCTCGCATTGACGAGTTGATCGATGAGCTTCACGGTGCTTGTTACTTCTTGAAAATAGATTTGAGATCGGGTTATCACTAGATCAGGGTCAGAGAGCAGGACATTGAGAAGACAACATTCAAATGTCATTGTGGACACTTTGAGTTTGTGGTTATGCCATTTGGGCTAACCAATGCATCTGCTACATTTCAGTCCACTATGAACAGGGTCTTCCAGTCACAGTTGAGGAGGTTCGTACTTGTTTTCTTTGATGACATCTTGGTATACAACAAAACTTGGGAGGAGCATATTGCGCATTTGGATATAGTGCTGGGTATTCTTGATAGGGAGTCCTTCTATGCCAAGGAATCCAAATGTGATTTGGGTATGACGGAGTTATTGTACTTGGGCCATATTATTAGTGTAGAGGGTGTGCGTATGGATCCTGATAAGGTCAAAGCTATTATTAAGTGGCCTACTCCTGAGATTCTTACTCAACTTAAAGGATTTTTGGGCTTGTGTGGTTTCTACCGCTGATTTGTTAGTGGATATTCTTGGCATGCAGCACCGCTTACAGACTTGACAAAGAAAGGTGCGTTTGTTTGGACTCCTGAGGCACGGGAGTGTTTTGACAAGTTTAAGAAATTGATGATTACTTGTCCTGTCCTTGCATTACCAGATTTCACTAGACCCTTCGAGCTTCAGTGTGACGCCTCGGGTGAGGGGATTGACGTAGTTCTTATGCAGGACAAGCATCCGATAGCTTTCGAGAGTAGGAAGCTAAGGGGACCAGAGAGGAGCTATAACATCTATGACAAGGAAATGCTAGCCATCATAACAGCCTGAGACATTTCCTAGGGCAGTGAGATCTCAATGATCGTCAACAAAAGTGGGTAAGCAAATTGCAGTCATATGATTTTGACATTGCTTATGTCAAAGGAACTCAGAATGTCATTGTTGGTGCTTTGTCTCGCTGACCACATTTAAGCTCCATGGTTGAGATTTCAAAGGATTAGAGACATCTGATTACAACAGAGTATGCCAAAGACTCTTGGGCTCTCGACATTGTTGAGGGTTCAGTTCAGGACAACAAATATTTAGTTGTAAATGATCTTATCATTTACAAAGGGAGGGCCTTTTTGACCCCAAGATCAAAGATGAAGAGTAAAGTGTTGAGGACCTTTCATGACGCGCCCATGGCAAGACATCCCAGGTATTTCAAAACTTACAGGAAGATACGGGAGCGTTTCTCTTGGAAAAGACTCAAGTTAGATGTTCTTCGGTATGTCAGAGAGTGCCCTGTTTGTCAGCAGAATAAACAGGAGCATACCTATCCTGCAGGGTTACTTCAACCACTTCCGATTCCTAATAAGAAGTGGGAATGCTTGTCTATGGATTTCATTACAAGCTTGCCAAAAGCTCAGGGTAGAGACTGTATTTATGTAGTTGTTGATCGCCTCACAAAGTATGCACATTTTTTTCCGAGAGCAACTACATATTCAACTACACAAGTAGCAGAGTTGTTTTTCCGTGAGGTATTCAGGTTGCACGGGTTACCTCAGAGCATTGTCAGCGACAGGGATAGTCGGTTCTTGAGTCACTTCTGGCAGGAGCTATTCAAGCTTTGTGGGACTGAGCTTACTTTGAGCACTAGCTACCACCCGCAGACATATGGTCAGACGGAGATTGTAAATAAATGGGTGGAAGGATACCTCTAAAACTATATAGCAGGGTAGCAAAAGGGTTGGGTGAAGTGGATTCATCTTTGTGAGTATTGTTATAATACCACTCACCGCTTGTCGATTCAGATGTCACCGTTTATGGCGTTCTATGGGTATGATGCACCCAACTTTCTTGATTTATTGCTGAGTGACAGTAGAGTGCCCAATGTTGGGGATCTTCTACAGGAGAACCGGGATATCATGAGAGCTCTTCGAGAGAACATTCAGAAGGCACAAAATCAACAAAAGCAGTATGCGGATCAGAGGAGAGTTGAGTGTTCTTTTGAGGTAGGGGATATGGTATATTTGATGTTGCAACTTGTTGATGCGTGTTTTATGACACACCAAACATCAGAATAAAATGCCCAAAGACACCCTATCCTCTCTTGAAAAACCATTGCGTATGCTAAGATTGCGAGAAGATCATATGGCGATTCCAAGGTTCCCTATGTCAAGTATTGATGTGCGGATAAGCTCAATGGTTGTTGTGATATGCTGGTAACACAAAGGGACTTATGCTAGGCTTGTTCAATTCACAATGAAGGTCTAGACAATGAGGCCCTATTGTTTGGGTCTTGGATCAAACAAACTAAAAAAAAAGGAGATAAAGGTTTAGAATTTTTAGTCTACTTCCTAAGAATTCAAGAGACGATATTGACTTGGTGGAACCGATAACCATGCTTTGCTTCGCCACACTCAACGACAACTACACAAAGTGGGTGCAATCTTCAAGGGAGTGTGCTTATGATTTTCACGTCATGAATAACTACCATCAAATCGAACAATATTTATCTAGACAAAAGTTAAGCATCCACAAAGTAAGCTTAGGCTAACTTTACGCATTGAACGAAAATCATTCATTCAAAGAAAGTATGAGCAAAAGTTTCACCATAAATCAATACGTATCAAATCTTGCATCCATCTAACATACATGAAATCAAATCTAAACTATGATGAGGGATAAGAACCATGCCAACTCCAAAATGAGAGAAGCAATCATCATCAGAACAATGCATGCATTACTTATTACTTTGGCAGTCATATGCAACAATTACTTATCTCAACATGTTTTGCAACATGCTCCCATGCTTTACAAATGAGGGGGTGAGCTCAATTTATAGGCTCCCCAATTACAATTCAATGGCCAAGATTGATTTAGGATCAACGGTCGAGATTACAAAATAAAACCCTAATTAGGGTTTGTTGCAACTAACTACTCCTCGACCAATGAGAAAATTACATTCGAGGACACTTGTCCTTTTTACTAAATATGAACCAACAGATAAAATAGAAAGTTGTTGAATCTAGACATGCTGACTTGGAACAACTTGATTGGTCAAGGTGCCACTTCAGTAGTTTGGATGTCCTCCTTGGTCACTTTGTTCTTTTCCATGTTCTTGCCTTAGAATATTTTCTCTGCCAATGATTCTATCCTTTGCACTTGTTCCTTCCTAGCTTTGATCTTGGAGCTCCTTTAAGATTTTGATTTCTTCTTCTCACTTGCACTTGAGGTATGGACGTCTCCCCTTGGAGCAGATGTCTGGACTTGAAGTTATTTCCTTCCCGGATTGCTCCGGAATTCCTTGAATTGCCTTGAATTTGGAGAAGAAATTGGAACCTTCTCTGTGAAGAATTTCCCATACTTAGCCAAATTTTGGCTACTTTGTAGCACCTTCAAGATTTTGGCCATTTCTGTGCTCAAATGAACTTCGCCGGTGGATTTGTCTTCAATTTTGAATTTGGTTTGTGTAAGTCGGATGTACTTGATGATGTGCCTAACGTTGCCTTCATGATGCCAAATTCTTGGCGGACTTCCTGTTGGTCTTGCCATGTGCAAGGGTGGACTCCCAAGTTTTCTTTCATCTCCTTTCAAGTCAGACTTTACACTTTCTTTGCCATTTTCCTTCTTGGCATGGCGGATTTTATGAAACTCTTCCATCCTCTCTCTCTTCATGTCAAGTTTTCTCTCTCCTTAGGTCGGACTTGGTGAACATTCTCCCATGGCAGACTTTGAGAGTCTTTTTCCATCTATCTTCAAGTGTAGGCGAACTTCATGTCAAATTCTCCGTGTCTCTCTCTTGAAGCATGGCGGACTTTTAATGTTTCTTGACATGATGCAAGGCACACTTAGCTAATTTCATTCTTCATCACCTCCCCAAGGCGGACTTTGGAGATGATTTTCCATGTTTCTAAGGCTTGTTGGACTTTCATCATCTTTTCCAATTACCTATCCAAGGCTTGGTGGGCTTTCCAAGGACTTTCCAATCACTTTTCCTAGCTGGAGCGGACTTTCAAGATGGATTTCCATTCCCATTCTTCGTGCTGGGCGGACTTGTCTTTGTGTTGTGCCATGTCTTCTTGAGTGGGGCGGACTTTACCTTAGGTCATGCATTTAAATCTTGGGCGGACTTGGCTTATGTTCAAGCCACTTCCCTATCTTCCTATGGTAGACTTCACCTAGGATCAAGCCATCTAGCTTGGGCGGACTTTCCATAGTCATGTGCCATTCTATTTATTCCAGCTTGGGCAGACTTACCTTCATCTCTTGCCATATAGCTTGGGGCGGACTTTGCATGAGTCCATGCCATTCAATCTTGCCTTCAAGGCAGACTTTCCACTGTCTTGAGCCATTGCTTTGTGAGCTGGGCGGACTTTCTCAAGCTCTTGACATGATGCAAGTCAAAATTTATGATGGATTTTCACATTTTTTTTTCTCTTAAGTCGGACTTAAAGGATATTATTCCTCATTGTAAAGGGGCGGACTTGTTGTGACCTTTTCACACATTGCCCCATTCAAAATGGGGACCCCCTGATTTTTGCTCCATTCTGGTCTTTTGGCTTTGGTTTTGTCTCTCTCTCTCTCTTTCTGTCTCTTTCTGCTGTCCGCTTTTCGGGGATGTGCCCATCTGTGAGCTTAAACGTAAAATTTCGGCCAAGTCTGATAATTAGGGTTTTGGGTCTTCTGGCTAGTTTGAAGTCAAATTGAGCGAATAAGTTGAAATTTGAGCTAGACAATACAGTCGGCATGCTTCTAGCAAGTCCCTAGCTTAATTTCATCAAATTTTGACAACTTACTATTTTTAGTAAGTGTTCAATTTAGGGCATTCTCTCAACACTTTTGGAGTTCCGATTGTCACACTGCATCCAGAACATGTCAAGCTGCTCGTCTGCAAATTCTAAGATGAAACGGACAACTTTCTATTTTTAGCAAGTTCAGCTTCTGGAGCAGATTTTAGGGTTTATATGCAAAATTCTTCAATGCATGTCTGGAGATTCTTTCTGGGTTTTCTGAAACCTACGCAGTGATATAACATGCAAAATGAGGCGATGACTTTCAGAATTCAGCCTTCAGGGGCTATTTTTAGGGATTGCATGCTGAAATTTTCTTTGCATGTCTGAACATTCCTTGTGGGTTTTTCGAAAGCTTCGCAATGGTATAACATGCAAACCAGGATCATGACTTTTTTAGGAAGCTGCTTCAGAGGCTGTTTTTAGGGTTTATATGCGAAGTTTTTCAATGCATGTTTGGAGATTCTTTTTGGGTTTTCTGAGACCTATGCAGTGGTATAACATGCAAAATGAGACGATGACTTTCAGTATTCAACTTTCAGAGGCTATTTTTAGGGTTTGCATGTTGGAATTTTGTACGCATGTCTGAACATTCCTTGTGGGTTTTTGGAGGGCTTCACAGTGGTATAACATGCAAACCAGGATTATGACTTTTTAGGAAGCCATCTTCTGATGCTATTTTTAGGGTTTGCATGTCAGAGTTTTTAACGCATGTCTGGATATTCTTTATGGGTTTTCCAAGAGCTACGCAGTGATGTGACATACAAAGCAAGATGATCAATTTTCAGAGACTTACTATTTTTAGCAGGTCCATTCCGACAGCTGCCCGGTGCATTAGGATCACAAACAAAGCAAAGTGCAACAAAAACGGGGTCAAACGGAGACCATTTGAGCGACATGCAAGTCAAATTAGGGTTTCCAGCTTCGGGACCCAAAATGAGGGGTAAAATGCCAAAATTTTCGAAAATCGGTGTATCCCACTGTGATCAGCATCTTTCAAGCTATCCACTGGTAAAATTTGAAGGCAATCGGAGCACTTACTATTTATAGTAAGGCATTCCAGAAATAGGCTAAACATAGTAAATCAGTAGCAGACGCCAGTGTGAACAGACAAGTCTATTGATGAGGGTCACGACATTCAAATTTCAAGTCAAACGAAGTTGGGGAAGTATCAAAATCAGGCAGCTGCTATAAATAGTAAACCACCTTCAAAAACGTGCTATAAATAGCAGGTCAGCTCGAGATGGCAGTGTGAACAGACTAAGTAGGTCATGAGGATCCTGTGGTTAAAATTTCAAATCAATCCGAGCTTTAGAAGTATGAAAACTTGAAACTTACTATATATAGTAAGGCACAAGCTGGCAGGGGCTAAGAAAATTCTAAGTCTGGAAAATATCCTCCTCCACCCTGAAAATGCACCCATCTTCAAGCCAAGGTGATAAAATTGCCTAAGTCTAAATGCGCCCAGGGAAGAATTAGTTGGTGATAAAAATTCTAAATGTTGAAAATATCCTGCTCACTCCCTCAAATGCGCCCTCATACTCCGCTGGCTGGAGTTTGATAAATTTTTTGTAAGGCATTGAATTCATCCTGCAGACCCCTAAAAATGCGCCCACTTCACAAGGAGGAGATAAAAAAAAGTTTAAGTGTTGGACTTAAGTCCACCTCCACCATCAAAATGCGCCCAAGGAAGTAGGAAGCCATAAAATTTTCTGAGGCATGAAGTTTGTCCACCTGCCACCCCTAAATGCGCCCTCAAGGTGATGGAAGCTAAAAGAAAGTCTAAGGCAAAGAGTTAAGTCCGCCTGCCACCCCTAAATGCATCCATCCAAAGTCAAGATGATATAAAAGTTTCTAAGCCAAGGTGTTCATCCTCCTCCACTATCAAAATGCGCCCATGCTTGAAGAAGTCAAAGAGGTCAAAGGCATTGGAGATAATTCCTTCACCATGTGTGAAATGCGCCCATGTCAAGTGCAAAGATGAAAGTAAAAATTGAGAAGAAGTCTAAGGCGTTGAAGTTAATCCACCTCCCTATGTCAAATGCGCCCATATGGGCTAGGAAAAGGACAAAATGTTGACTTTCTTCACCACCCTTTGAATGTGCCAAGTCCAAGATGAAAGTGAAGTGGGGTCAAAAGTATTTCAAGGCGTTTAGACTTAAATCCTCCTCCATGTATGAAATGCGCCCAAGGTGAGATTGTAATGTCCCCTTCTCGAGCATGATCTTTTCAGTTGATCGTTGGCCTATTCCGGAGACTCGTAGGCTACTCGGAAGGTGAAATTAGGGTTTCATGTTTTGATGGTTGCTGTTGCTTGTGATTTGGTGATTGTATTGCGGATTCTTTCTGGGTTTTCAGAGAGCTTCGCAGTGGTGTGACTTGCTTTGCGTTCCGAGCACTTTCCAGAATTTACTATTTTTAGTAAATTCTATTTTTGGCAGTTGACAGTTTGGTTCCTGTTCAGTTGGCTTCCCTCTACTGTCAGTTCAGTTGGTTTATTCAATTTTGGCCTTGCGATGCAGTTGGAGAGATAAGTTCAATTAACTTCAGTAATGCTATATTTAAATGTTATATTATCCCCTTGGCCTAGTCTTATGACTTAATGTTGTTTTAAAAAGTGGTCTTCAAGGGTGGGCGCTTCATGGAAGGGATTTTATATTTTATTAAAGTCAAAAATTGAAGCTTATGTTGGACGCCTATTTCTTGGAGGATGGAATTAAAAATAAAAGTCAAAGTGAAGCTTTGAAAAGTGGACGCCATCTCTTGGAGGGAAAAGGTTTATTTCAAAATTTGAATTTAGGGCTTCTCTTCTAGAAGCTTCTGGAGATTCCTTGCTGTGCCTTTATTAGGTGGCCTCTTTTCTTCATTTGGGCATCTTTTGTCTACAGGAATGTTATGCTGCCGGAATGGTATTGGGACTGCTTCGAGGAATGTATGTCTCCTAGCTTGGCATTGCTTCTTGCTTGAGAGATAGCGACTAGTGATGAGGTAGTTGTAGTTTGAGTGGTTTTGTAGTGAGATTTTGCATTGTAGTAGTTGTGTGGCTTTGTAGTTCAGTTTCATGCTTATTAGTGAAATTCTGAAATTGTCTCTTCATTATAGCTGATTGTTGTTTTTACTCATAAGTCAAAAAATACAAAAAGAATCAATCTGGGTATTGCATATATCTCCTTGTCTATGAGGGGCGGCCCTTTCTACTAACTTTCAGATTTTTTGGAGAAGTATTTGAATTTATCAAAGCAAATCGCCCTTCCTTGAGGGCCGTACCATTTGGGACTGCCTTGAAATTCGTGCATAAAAAATGTGATGTCTTTTGGTCAGTTTCTTGGTTCTTACTTGGGCGCCATGGTCTTAGGAAGCTAATGCATTTCGTTTGGGGTCTTTCGGTTGAGAATTGAGTGAGTTGTGATCATTTCAATAGGGTTCTGTGTTGCTGGTTCTTTAATTTCAGTCCATGTCCAGTTATATCAGTTTGCATAATATTAGTCATTTGAGTTGGGTAGGGGTGAAAAGTCATTGTGAGCATCTAAGAGACATTATACTTCATTATAGCAGTGATAGACTTCTTATTCTATGCGGTTGATAGGCACTCTCTAATTATTGTAAGCTGAACAGTAGTACTGTCAGCAATCTGGCTTCTTCTCTTATATTTCATTGTAATACCCGCTGGATAAGTGGAAGAGGCTGGCTTGCCGCCTATCTTGCTTCTTCTCTTATATTGTATTATTTAGCTTCTCCGTCATATGGTAGCTCCAATTCCATTTTGGGTTGGGAAGCACATTCTTGACGTCGAGTTACTTTTAGTATAGTAGTTGTTTGGGATCCTCTGACCATATGCTCGCCGTCATCTGGCGCATCCTTGGTTAGAGTTATTCAGTATTGCATTGCATTGAGATCCTCTGACCATATGCTCACACCTTGCCCATTTCGGGATCCTGGTGTACATTCTTGGTTAGAGTTCATTCCGCATCGTTTGGGTTTTCATCTAACCTTAACGGGTGCATGTTGTTTGTAATTGCATTCAAAAAATTGAAAAATTTGGTTCGGTATATTTCAGTAAAAATTGAGAAGAAGTCTAAGGCACTGAAGTTAATCCACCTCCCTATGTCAAATGCGCCCATATGGGCTAGGAAAAGGACAAAATGTTGACTTTCTTCACCACCCTTTGAATGCGCCAAGTCCAAGATGAAAGTGAAGTGGGGTCAAAAGTATTTCAAGGCATTTAGACTTAAATCCTCCTCCATGTATGAAATGCGCCCAAGGTGAGATGAATAAATAATGACTAAGGAAGGCGTTGAAGTGAAAATATCCTCCATGACATGCTAAATGCGCCCAAAGTGCATGCTAGAGATAAAGTTTAAAATGAGGAAATATTCTAAGGCGTAGAAGTTATTTTCTTCTTCACATGTGAAATGCGCCTCAAAGATGTTGGAGAGGGTGGCCTTCTAAAGGGAAAAATATATAGGTGTTGATGAAAATTCCTCACCACAGGTGAAATGCGCTAGGATTGAAGATGAATGGAGGAAAATTTTCTAAGACAAAAAAAAAATTCAAATTCCTCCTTGATGCCTAAATGTGCCTAGGCTAGTGATATTATTTGAAATTTTTTCCAAGGCACAAAATTTCACCTCTAGAGGAAAATATGCTCAAGTTGGAGAAGATGGTAAAATTCACTAAGGCTTGAACAAAATGGGCAGTGGATATGTCAGAAGGTGCCAGCCTCACAAAGTTGACAGAAGTCTTCAAGGCTAGGCAAGAAAATATGCCCAGAGATGAATGGAAATAAATTTAATGAAAAATATTTTTCTAAGGTTTAAAATTCAAAAAATTAAATGTACCCCTTCGTTTGTAGACACATGGATTCGACGCTTTTTGAAGGGAATTTTCTTCTAGGTATCAAACGTCTTCGAAGAAGAATTGATTTTAAAGTCTTCCACACTTCGCCAAGGCCTGCAGGATAAAAATTTTGATTGGCACTTGAATAATGAATTTTCTAAGGGGAAAATTTAAAATTTTCTAAGGCAGAAGGAATAAAATGTGTTGTTGAAATAAAATGCCTCATATGATGAACTTAAAGTTGATTCACTAGATGATTTTGATCGAAATTGAAAGTGAATTTTCTCAAACAAGAGATGAATGAAATCAAGTAAATTTCTTAAGAGGATGCAGTTGAAGTTAGAAAAATGATTTAAAAATGCTAAGTACGCCTTGACTAGTGAAGTGAATCTTTTGGAAATTCTAGAAGGTCAAGATATTCCTGACGCCGGATGACAAGTGTTGCAATTGTCAAAGGAGGGAAATTCGAATTCCTGCAGGGGAGCAGTGGAAATTTAATAAGCTGGCTAAAGATAGCTTCTTCTAGAATTCGATTCAGCTATTTGAGTTGAGAGTTGTTTCATTTTCTCCATCAGCTGAAGAAGTTCGACTTGAGCTCTGAAGTAAAGATTGCAGTGCAAGTGAATAGTTGAGTATTGAAGAAGTTCGACTTGAGGTAGAAGAGGATTGTTGAAGCTGAAGTTTGAAAAGTCTAAGTCTTGAAAAGTGTTCGAAGTGAAGTTGGCTGATTTTCTCAAGGTGTTGAAGTTGTTGAAGCTTGCTTGAAAAATTTGCTAAGTGTTGAAAGTTCGAAGTTGCTAGAGGAGAAGTTGAGGTTTGAAGTTAGAATTGCATGCTGAAGCTCCTCATTTTTCAAAAGTCGACTGGCAGCCCCAATGTTATTTTTTCTAAGTTAAATTGCTGATGACTGTTTGTTGTTTTGTAGAATGGCTGAAGTAAGAGCAATTGGCAGAGATAGTAATGCTGCATCCAGACAGGCTGTTATTAAGACGCTGAGCAAGTCTTTCCTACCGGAGTCGAAATTCTCTTCGAAGTTGGGCAAGCTGGCTGACACAAATTTGGGCTCTTTCAACATGGAGGCTTTCAAAAGTCGAATGATGGGAGTTGGCAGCCATTGTCCTTCAGTCACTTCGCACAATATTGTTCGAAGTGGGCTGTATGCAACTGCTGGTTTTCTGCCGGCAATACAGTGTCCAGAGCTGATTATGGAGTGTGCTAATTGCTACAACCCTGATCACAGGTCTATTGTATCACCTGATGGTAGATTGTTCGCTAGCCTCACGCCTGCAGCTATCGGCGAAGCATTTGGAATCCCATCACACGAGAGGATGATTTATAAGACGAGAGAGTGTGCTGAGCGAATGTATGCTTCAACATTCGAGAGATGTGCGGATATGATCAACGCTCGCTGGATGAACAAGCCCAAGCCCTCTCGCACGAAGTTGCCGAAGCAGATAATATCAGATGATTTGAAGCAAGAGTACTGTGACCTGATTATGATGCTCAGTAGAGTTGGAGGTTGCCCCTAGGCGTTTATCTTTGTGCCATGGATGTTCTATTATATCAATCTCATGCTGGAAGGTAAAGAGCATATCAACTGGGCAGTGATGATTAGTGACAATTTGCATGAGCAGCTCCAGAGCTTGAGGAGGACAAAAACATTTTACATGGGCTCATACATTGTTTACATGTTGGCTTGTATGACGAAGTACAGGGGAATTTCATACAAGGAGCCAATTGGATGTGGCTCTCACCAGTTCAAGATCCATGAGGCTTGTCCACAGTTGCACCTGACAAGCACGTCCAATTACAAGCGAGTCAAGGATGCCTTCACCATGCATATAACGAGATCACTTCAGCAAAGGACTCATCACAGGATCTTGAGGGAAGCTCAGGAATTAATAGAAAGGTATGGGTGCTGGTTTATTCAGTTTCCAAAGTTTACTTACATCAGGCTGCAAGGTTTTTCTTCATACCCGTATAGATTGCCCAAGTACCCAATGAATATGTAATGAACCGGACCAAATTTTTTCAATTCTCAAATTACAATCAGCAATGCAATACACCCGTTAGGGTTAGATAAATCAAACCAGCAGTTACAATATAACTCTTTGCCAAGAATGTGCACTCAATCTCAACAAGAGAGAGGCTGTCATATGGCAAGAGGATTGTCAGTACAATAAATCAGAACTGCAACTGAAAGTAACTCAACACCAAGTATGTGTTACCCAAACCAAAATGGAATGAGGCGACCATATGGTGGAGATTTAAAGAAATACAAATGCAACTTCAAAATAAACTCAACACCCAGAATGTGCTTTCAAACCCAGAGTGGAAATGGAGCTACCATAGGGCAGGGATGGAAGATATTACAATGCAATTCAACTATAGATAGGCGGCAAGCCAGCCTCTTCCACTTATGCAGTGGGCAATTACCAAAACATAAAGAGCCAGAATGAAGAAATGCTGACAGTACTACTGTGCAGCTTACAATATGATGGAGAATGCCTGCAAAAACACGGATTAGATCTCTTCAATTTGCTGCAATGATAAGTATGTCCTCCACATGGTCTAATATGACTATTTAGCACTCTAGCCACACTAAAATGCAATTTTTCCAAGTCTGGTCTGACAGACCAGCAACATGAATGACTGAACCAGCACCCCTTAGACTCACTAAAATGCTCATATATCACTCAAAACAGACCCAAAAGACTTCAAATTTGATGCAATGGACCTATAAAAAGATGGCGCCTAGTTTAGTTATGAGAAAGGACAGCTAAAAGTGGCTATTAATTAATGGCACGGATCCCAAAGCACTCCAGAAAGGGCGCCCTACAAGGAATGACGAATTTGCTTTATAAAATCATAAACTTCGTATTAAAATCTGCAAATATTCATGAAGGGTCTCTTCCAACAGAGAAAACCAATGAGACAATACCCAGAACAACTCTTTTTGTATTTTTTGATTTATGAGTGAAACTATAGATTCAGCCTTGTTATCAGCAACTTCAGAAAATGACATAAAATGCAATAAACTGAACTACATAAGTAAACCCAAACTACAAATGCAAACCTCACTACAAAATGTCACTCAAACAAGCAAACCTCTCCACTAGGTGCTATCTCTCAAGCACGAAGTCGAGCCAAGGCTAGGAGGCATTCATTCCTCGAAGCAATCCTGTTACCATTTCGGCAGCATAACAATATAGAAGTCATAAGATGTCTAAATGAAGACCCAAAGCTCCCTTTTATAATTTTGAGAGGACCCTCCGGAAGCTTCTAGAAAGAAACCCTAATTTTCAATTTTGTAACTATCTTCTTTTCCCTCCAATTTGGGCGCCCCCTTTCATGAAGTTAATATTTCTTTATTTTAAAATCTTTTCCTTCATAAAAAGGCGTCCTTTTCTCCAAGTAATATTTTTTGACTTTAGAAATATAAAATATTTCTTTCATGAGACAATACCCCTCAAGGTCCCCTTCTTTAAAACAACTTAAAGTCATAATACTAGGACAAGGGGTTATTTTATAAAATAAAACATTATTGTCTTTAAAATACTTATTCCTCCAAAATGAACCCCTTACGCCAAAATTCAGAATTACCCAATGAACTGCCAGAAGAGGAAAGTTGACTGAGCTGGTGCTGACTGGACCACTGCCAAAAATAGAATTTACTAAAAATAGTAAATTCGGAAAGTTGCTCGGAATGCAATGCATGCGCCACCATTGCGAAGCTCTCTGAAAACCCAGAAGGAATCCAGAATCCGAACACCCAAACTCCAACAAACAAAACCCTGAATCTTCAAGAGAACCCGCCAAACAGTCGAAAACCCTAATTCTGCCTCTGACTAGCCGACAGCACCCTGGGGATAGGCCATCAATCACTGAGAAGTGCAGTGCTAAAAACGGGGACATTACAGTCCGCCCTTCCCAAAATTGCTTGTCCTCAAGCAATACCATCATAACTCCCGAAAAATTAAGATTGATCCATACCAAAACAAGTATGATCCCAGGTTCCCAAATCCATCTCAGGAAGGACCCACTATGCCACTGCTGCACTACTCTGATCACATCAGTAAAATCATCATGCCAATGCTGCACTAACCTCCCTTGTAACTCCAAAGTATTACTATCCATGACACTCAAACTGAAAAATCTTAAAGGACTGAGACCAGCTTCATGCGACGTCTCATGTCCAAGAGGCCCAAAGTCAACAGTATCAACCATACCATTGTCAACCACAATGGATAGGCTGCTCAACTCAAAATCAAACTCCTCAACATACCTCCACATTGTAACAAACAAAGCCCTGATGGAAAAAATGATATCTTCAAATCTTCTTGCAAAGAGGAAAGCAATCCTTTGCAAGAGCTCAACAAATTCAGCCTCATGGCTTCTTCTGGAGCTACTATGCATCAACTGAATTATACCGACACCACCATGAAGACTTCTAATCACTCTTACTGTTCCAACTCCAAGAGTCTCAGAAGGGAAAGCCAAAACATGTGGAAGTTCGTTGTCCAAAACCAATATAGTAAAGAAACTATCAAAATTTGCTTCACAAACCTCCATAGGATGAACTCCAACAGTAGAATAGGTGCGAAGGAACAAATAATCTCTGCTGTTCAAGGCCGAAGTCAGCGAAGTGCAATCTGATTTTAGTACCTCACACAAGAAAAAACAGCAGCACCAAAGAAATTCCCAAGTGTGAGTGTATGATATGAGCATAGAGTTGCAAGGTAACACCTCAAAAATGGCCGGAAAACAAACTAGAGCAATCTCCAACTGAAAACTACCACCTCGTTGGCAAGTGGTGATGGGAAAACTCTCCCAAACGAGAGTAACTCCACAAGTAACAGGGCTGGTCTGCCTCCAACCAGCAAGCTCGAGTCTCAAAATCTGCTCTTGTCTTAGCCAAGGATCAACGCCAAGAGCAACCAATTGTTCCTCTTTCCAATCCATACTCAAAACTTCTCTCCAATCCATTTGTCGATGAACAAACGGAACCAACAAGGGGCTGGTAAAGAAAGTAACAACATCATTAATACTGAAATTTTGATCCTTATCCTTCCAAAAGTCCTTCCTTTCCACAAGTAATAAGCTCTATCAACCCATATTGAGAATCCCAAGCATGGATACCCAACTGAAAGTGATTTCCAACATACTGAAAAGAAAACTCAACACATTCCCAAATGCTAATAAGGATCAAGTGCATACTGAAGAGATTGATGCCTCCGCTAGTGAACCTTTGAAGCCTATCCATGAAAGCTTCAACAACATTGGAGCATGAACTATTAAATGACCTCAAATCCAAATCCAAAAATAGACCAATATGTGCCAAGGTATTGTTCAACCAAAGGGATGGATTGACAAGCATGCAAACACCAAGTTCTGGTCCATCTTTATTCCCTTCTTCATGAGTAACAAGACTAAAATCTTCGCTTCTTGCTGTTGTACTGAAGTTACCAGCAGCTACCAAATCTTGCCTTGTTAACACCTTGGTGTCGAAGATGTTGAAATCTCCTCGAATCAACACTTCCCATGTATAGACTTCATCCTCAAATCCACTTATGCATTCATTACTAATCAACAGACATGACACTTCCTCATGGAGTGATATCGAAGCATCCAAGCACTGGAAACCAAACTCAGTTTCATTCTCCATTTCATCCTCTACTTCATAGAGAGGATTATCATAACTTTTCTCATCACCTTCTTGAAAAAGAGGATTGTCATAAACTTGAAAGTCATTCCTTTCATCTTGCTGCTCCAAATCTGCACATGCAACCTTTGATTTTCTTGTGAAACCTTCAAGATCAAACTCCTCTTGAAGACTATCAATCTCATCAATTACTTGCTTGATTTCTCCAGCTCTTCGTGCATCCTCTTGCTCCTTGAAAAGTTTGAAATCTGCAAACTGATCTTCAACCTTTCTTAGAGCCAACTGAGTTTCTTTCAACTTGTCCTTTGTTGATTTAAGCTCCAAAGTGAGCTCATCAACCATACTCTCCCTTTCTTCGAAAACAATGAAGGCCTTCTTTGCAGATTCAACGGCATGATCTCTATTTTCAATCAAGCCTATGTACTCGGATTTCATGGTCTCCAAGGAATCTTTGATAAGTTGCAAATTAGAAAGAGCAACTTCATCTGTCACTCCTCTACGTCTCTCATCAAGCTGAGCCCTCCAGTAAAGCTCTTCAACCAAGCTATGTGTGCGATCAAATAGGGATAGAGCTTGCACTTCCCTGTTAACGGACACCTTGAACTGATCTTCCCACTCATAAGAAGGTGAAGATGGTAAATGGCTGATAGGCTGCAACTGAAAATCAGAACTTCGTTTCACGCTTTTGCTGCCCTCATTGTTGCCCCAACATTCTTGTACTTCACCACCAACTAGTGGAGAATGCTCAATGTCTTGGAAAGCATCATACTTCACTAAGTCTTCAACTCGTTGATTGCAATCAGCTTCATGCCTTGATAAATCAGATTTGTGTTTGGTAATTCCCCCAAACCTTTCATCTTCAAGAGCCATATGGCCCTCAAACTCTGTTTCCTCTCCCATGTTACTTTGAACAAACTTGAAAGCAGCCCCAAACTTAAGCACATTAACACCATTGTCTGCTGATAGAGAACCCTTATCAAGTTCCATTTCTTCATCCGGATCAAAGGGAAATTCATCCCATACCGATTTGTCATCACTAAGTGCCTTCACACCTGGATCCCAAATGGTGAGAGGCTGATTGTTTTGATCACAAGAAAAGTGTTCTTTGTGCAACTTTTGGAGTGTTGATTCTTGGAATAGGTCAACTCCCAAATCACTAAAGCTGATATCTTCATAAATGCCTCCCTCCAATGGTTGGGTTTGAAGTTCAAACCCAAAACCACCCTTAACACTGTCACTGAAAGGGAGTAAGGAATCTTTAGAGCTAGCTGTTTGAAATTTTTTATCGTCCTTATCTTCAATGAACCTATCATCTATAGGTATGTTTCTGATCTCATCATGAACAGTCATATGCATGCCATAAAGGTCTTCTTGATCACTTGTAATAAATTCATCTTGTGAAAACTCTTGAGCTTTTTGGCCAGCAACATAAAAAGAATTATCCATCACCACATCCTCAACAAATGGAGGCATAAACACTACGGCATCTTTACCAATGATATCATTATGGTAATGATCAAAAGCTGGTTCAAGGACACCACTAGTATTCTCCTCATCAATGCACTCATCCCATACAACAGTTCTAACAACATCTTCTGTGAAGCCCTTAGTATCAAAACCTTCATGGGATGAATCCAAATTAGGATTCAAGTCTGCTGCTATATTCTTTTCACCGAACTGATCTTTGTCATTTGCTATCACATGCAAGTCTAGGGGAGTATTATGGGGCTCTCCCACACACTCCTCAACTGTCAAGGTTTCTATATCAAACTTACGATCATTTTGAGGTGACATGTGCACCTTACTTGTGCCATCTTCAATATTAATTGACTGATTTTTCTCTTCGTCATGTTCATTTGTGGGCTGCAATCCACAAACAGGCACTTCTTCTTCCTTCCTTGCACCTACAACCATGGCATGTTCTGCTTCCTCCTTAATCATTTTCTTGATGTAGTTGACCATAGCCCGCTTCCCAGGGTAATAAATCACCACACAATCCAAAAAGGTATCAAATGAAACATCGTTCTTAAACTCCTCTGTCATGCTCTGATAATCTTTATGGAGTTTGGCAGCCTCATGTTCACATTTCCTCTTGAACTGGCATTCTTTAGACACCTCAATCAAATCCGACTTCTCATGATTCCTGGACTTCAGGAAACGCAACATCTTCAAAACTTCTGAGAGCTAAACTGAACTTTGTTCTGGCCTCTGGTGTAGAACTGATTTCTCTGTCATTCAACTGTCAATTGAACCTTGATGGGCACAGGATGGCAGGATCTTGGCTCTGATACCACTGTAATGAACCGGACCAAATTTTTTCAATTCTCAAATTACAATCAGCAATGCAACACACCCGTTAGGGTTAGATAAATCAAACCAGCAGTTACAATATAACTCTTTGCCAAGAATGCGCACTCAATCTCAACAAGAGAGAGGCTGTCATATGGCAAGAGGATCGTCAGTACAATAAATCAGAACTGCAACTGAAAGTAACTCAACACCAAGTATGTGTTACCCAAACCAAAATGGAATGAGGCGACCATATGGTGGAGATTTAAAGAAATACAAATGCAACTTCAAAATAAACTCAACACCCAGAATGTGCTTTCAAACCCAGAGTGGAAATGGAGCTACCATAGGGCAGGGATGGAAGATATTACAATGCAATTCAACTATAGATAGGCGGCAAGCCAGCCTCTTCCACTTATGTGCAAGGGCAATACAAAACATAAAGAGCCAGAATGAAGAAATGCTGACAGACACTGTGCAGCTTAATATGATGAGAATGCCTGCAAAACACGGATTAGATCTCTTCAATTTGCTGCAATGAGTATGTCCTCCACATGGTCTAATATGACTATTTAGCACTCTAGCCACACTAAAATGCAATTTTTCCAAGTCTGGTCTGACAGACCAGCAACATGAATGACTGAACCAGCACCCCTTAGACTCACTAAAATGCTCATATATCACTCAAAACAGACCCAAAAGACTTCAAATTTGATGCAATGGACCTATAAAAAGATGGCGCCTAGTTAGTTATGAGAAAGGACAGCTAAAAGTGGCTATTAATTAATGGCACGGATCCCAAAGCACTCCAGAAAGGGCGCCCTACAAGGAATGACGAATTTGCTTTATAAAATCATAAACTTCGTATTAAAATCTGCAAATATTCATGAAGGGTCTCTTCCAACAAAGAAAACCAATGAGACAATACCCAGAACAACTCTTTTTGTATTTTTTGATTTATGAGTGAAACTATAGATTCAGCCCTGTTATCAGCAACTCCAGAAAATGACATAAAATGCAATAAACTGAACTACATAAGTAAACCCAAACTACAAATGCAAACCTCACTACAAAATGTCACTCAAACAAGCAAACCTCTCCACTAGGTGCTATCTCTCAAGCACGAAGTCGAGCCAAGGCTAGGAGGCATTCATTCCTCGAAGCAATCCTGTTACCATTTCGGCAGCATAACAATATAGAAGTCATAAGATGTCTAAATGAAGACCCAAAGCTCCCTTTTATAATTTTGAGAGGACCCTCCAGAAGCTTCTAGAAAGAAACCCTAATTTTCAATTTTGTAACTATCTTCTTTTCCCAATTTGGGCAAGCCTTTCATGAAGTTAATATTTCTTTATTTTAAAATCTTTTCCTTCATAAAAAGGCGTCCTTTTCTCCAAGTAATATTTTTTGACTTTAGAAATATAAAATATTTCTTTCATGAGACAATACCCCTCAAGGTCCCCTTCTTTAAAACAACTTAAAGTCATAATACTAGGACAAGGGGTTATTTTATAAAATAAAACATTATTGTCTTTAAAATACTTATTCCTCCAAAATGAACCCCTTACGCCAAAATTCAGAACTACCCAATGAACTCGAAGAGGAAAGTTGACTGAGCTGGACCTGACTGGACCACTGCCAAAAATAGAATTTACTAAAAATAGTAAATTCGGAAAGTTGCTCGGAATGCAATGCATGCGCCACCATTGCGAAGCTCTCTGAAAACCCAGAAGGAATCCAGAATCCGAACACCCAAACTCCAACAAACAAAACCCTGAATCTTCAAGAGAACCCGCCAAACAGTCGAAAACCCTAATTCTGCCTCTGACTAGCCGACAACACCCTGGGGATAGGCCATCAATCACTGAGAAGTGTAGTGCTAAAAACGGGGACATTACAGAATAGAATTTTGATGTTAGAGATATCTAGGCAACTTGTTGCCTATGATAAGATTCGTAAGAGAAAGAAGGGAGGACTTGACTTCTCGATCATTATGGGAAATTTAGACGAGGTGTGTCCTTCACTTCAGGCAGCCAGAGAAGCTGAAAATGAGCTTCAATTCTTCCATCTTTCCTATCACACCAGCTGGCAGTATTACGATCCTCACAGGAATATTAGATGGATACTGTCAGAGGAGTTTGTTAATAAGGAAAATATTGAGGATTACTGGGCTAATACATCAGATGAGGCTGAAGTCAGGAAAAGAATGTTCTCAAGGCTACCGTTGAGCATGATCAGGGAGTTTGGAATTATTCCAGTACCAAACCAGGTGAATGAGGACATGAACATTCTCAATCCAGATTATGAGGCAGTGAGAGACACGCCACTTCCACTCCCGGATTGGTCAGAGCCAAAGATTACTGATTTGGACACAGTTTTTATCCCAGTACTGACTTTCACCAGAGCATGGGTCGAAAGGAACGTGAGCAGATTGAAGAGTAGGTCAATTCCTTTGACTTACAATTTGATGGGAGATCATAGGATGCCGACTGCCAGCAGGAAGAAACAAGTTACCCGAGGTCCAGAATCTCGAAGGAAAGAGCCAGTTCAGCCGGAGCCTCCGAGAATTGTGGTAGAGTCACCTATGCCATTGGAGACACATTCTCCAAGCGTACAAGAGGTTTCACTTTTTGCTGATTAGAGAAATGTATTGAATCAGGAGCAGGAATTACATGAGGAAAATCAGCCACTACAAAGAGAATCAGTTGGCCAAAGTGTCAATGCACCCACCAGAGATAATCAGCAAGAGGAAGATGAGGAAACTGCTACTGATACACACTTCCAGCGTGAGCTCGAGGCGGCTCTAGAGGATGATACAGTTTCAGGAGATACTCAGCCCATAGAGGCCGATGAGCCTCGCCAGAATGAAATTGAAGTAGAAGAAGTCTGTGAGGAAGAAGCAAGAGATGAGCAACTGTTTGTTATATAGCAGGTAGTACCTGATTGGCTCAAGGATAGAATGAGAAGGAGCTCCAGTGAGGAGGCTGATCCAGCGGTAGAGATGGAGGAATTTTTGAGTAGGTTCAGTGCACCTCCGACAAAGAAGAGAGCTAGAAATTTTTTGAAGGTCTCAACAGATGAGGATGGCTCTCGCACCCTTCACGTGGCTGTGCCAAGAGTTGATTGTGATCGAGATGAGGCAGTTCCAGAAAATTATATGATCACCACTTTGGAGTTGGGTCGCCCCACGGGAGAACAGATTATTGAGGAGTGTGATAACTCTTATCAGGCACTTAAGGACAGATTGCTCAGGACTGAAGGCAAGTACAAGAAACTGAAGAAAGAGCACAAGACTTTGATTGGCTACATGCAACATTTGTCTCGTTCTTGTGGGTAGGAGATTCCGGCGATTGAGCTTCCAACCGAGTTATCTAGAGAATCAGTTAATGGCTTGGAGGACTTGAGAAAGATGGCACAGGAGGCAGATAAATGGGTTGCAGGTGTTCGGGCCGAGACAAAAAAGTTCATGGAAGATCTTGCTCATGCTTACCAGCAAGCTTTTGGCATTATGGCACGGATGGAGGCAGTTGATTAGGCTTGGGGTGATGCTCATGTCTATTAGAGCAAGGTTATTTAGTGTCTGGAGGCCTTGATGCATACTCCCTTGCAGATGTTGATTGATGGAAGAGTGATTCAGGAGGGTGATAGGTACGATTTTACCGGCTGGTATTCTTTAGTAGTCACAGGACGGGGATTCTTTGATGCAGCACGGGCAGATTCAGCCAAAGTCAGGAAGGCTATGATGAACATTGTTGATGGAGTCCTGAACACCTTGGAGGCGATCTTTGCTAGTAGGCTGAATTATGATGAGGTGACTACTGATGGCTTGAGGAGTAGGCTGCCACCTTTCTTTTCGGAGGTGAAGAATTTTGTTCAGAACGACTTTGAGAACACCTCAACTTTCTCCAGTATTATTCAGAATACTCAGGATGCCTTGGTTTCCTGGAGGAAGTCTTGTACATGGCATGGGCAGGTGGTCACGGTGTTGGAATTTCAACTTGATCACATTCCGCCGATCTCAGTTCAGGAGGTTGAGGCTGTGCTCGCCAGGTTCATTGATTTTGCAACCAAGGAGAAGGAGAATGGAAACGCACTTCTGGATGATGACCTTCTGGAAGACTGATTGTGGGCACTAATTGCCTTTACTATTTTGGGAGTGAGTGGGAATCTTGTGATTCATTTATTGTACCACTCCCCATTCTGGCAGTTTTTAGGGTTAGGGCTGAGGTGGCTTAATCTAAGCCATTCATTTGATTGTAATCTGAGCCGTCCATTGGATTGGGCTATCTATAAAAGGGGCATCCCCCCTCATTTGTACTCATTAGATCAAACAATAGAGATCAGATCAGAGAGTAGACATTTTGTTAGAGCAGAGAGATAGTTTGATAGCTTAGCATAGTTTGGAGGAGAAGGAAAGTTTTCCTTTGAAAACTTTGTAAGAGATTGTTGTGAAAACTATCATAATAAAAGATCTTTCATTGATGGTGAAATTCGTCTTTGTTATGAATAGCTAGCGAGATTTCTTCACCCCTTCTACTTCGAGTAGCGTAAAGTAGTTTAAAGTAGCGTAATTTTCATTTCATGCAAGTAGATGTTAGCTGTGGACTTGTGGTGTTAATCAAGGCAACTTCGTTTTAATCCATACCACTAGCAGCTTGCTGACGGCAAGTTTGCCTTGTGTGGTCAACTGGAAAATTTTATAAGCTTAACTTCGGTTGTGATTTACGTCTTGGCATGCATTGTCTTGATGGTGTCTTGATCCTGAATTGTGACTTGAAAACCTCTTGCCACTCCCTTGAAGATTGCACAACTTTGTTTAAGCTGTCCAATGCGAGGCGGAGCAGAGTCTGGTTGAAGTTTGCCGAAATTGATCCCACATCCCGTCTTTAGATAGAGCATAAATTTTCTAATCCCTGCACTCTTTTAATTCAGTACATTTCTGGTTAGTTTTAGGAAACACGTACCTCATCGCCAAATCATTCGCAACGCACAAAATCCCCTTCCAATCATTAACCCGCTGTCAGCTGCAAACCTTTTGAACAATTGTGTAAGTCCCCTCGTAAAAATAACAAATCACAACGAACCAACTGAGGGTATTCCATAGCATTTTCGGAACCTTGGAGTTGAACATACGAACTTTCTGGCAATCTTAGCGTATGGAATTCTTTGATCAAGAGAGAATGGAGTAGCCTTCGGATACTTTGTTCTGTTGATTGGTGCGGTCACAAAAATCACATCAACAGGACTTCATAAAGTATTTTCCAAGCATCATCTCTTGGCATGGGCGGACTTGAGGCATTCTTTTCCAAGTCAGACTTGGATAACTCTTTTCCATATACTTGATGGCGGACTTCAAGTCATGCTTTCCATTCTATCACAAGCTGGGCGGACTTTGTGAAGTTTTTTCCATTTCCCATTCAAGTGCTGACTTCTTCATGCTCTTTCCATTCCACCTCAAACTTGGGCGGACTTTGTCAAGTTTCTGCCATCTCCTTTCAAGCCTGGGCAGACTCTCTAAGTTCTCTTCCATATTTTCTTAGTATGGCGGACTTTCCCAAATGTCAAGCCATAGTCATCTTTGAGTGGGCGAACTTGGCATATGATCATTCCATTTTCCTTTACCAAGGCTGGGCGAACTTTTAAGCCTTTTTGCCATGTCTAATTTCAGACCAGCCTCCATACTTAGACAATTTCCACCATGGATTTCATGCTGGGTGCATCATATTTTCTGATTTTCCATCGATTTTTCCAGATTTTCAATGATTTTCTGAGATTTAAGACTGACTTTTGATTTGAAAATCTGATTTATGATGATTTTTCATGAATTTTTCAAAAAAATTCATACTGCGGATGAGAACATTGTTTCCTTAAATGGTGGGCCCCAGGCACTTCCAAAAATAGAGACTTTCTAAAAATAGAAAAAAAAATTCCCCTAAAAAATAGGGAACCCAAAATTGTCCAAAAGTGCCAAAAATAAAGGTCCTAAAAAGTAGGGGGCCAGAGTGAAAACCCTAAAAGGTGGGAAGTGTCAGAATTGGATGAAAGCATAGGCGATCCTCGTCCTCTGGACCCTCTGAGTTCGTCCTTGGTGTTTAGACACTGATTCGGGCTTAAAATCTCAACTTGGCTCGTATGACGCTTAGAAACTCTAACTCCTCATTGTAAAGAAACATGGTAAATAGCAGTTATGAGGCCAAGGCAAAAAACTCAAAAAGCAAAAACAAAGGGTCCCCATTTGCAATGGGGCGATGTGTGAAAAGGTTACAACACAGCCCTATTGTTAGTCCACTCTCAGGAAGGGCGGTGGAGAGAAACTCAAGCCACGGTACTACGGACCTTTCAGGATCATCAAGCGGGTAGGCGAGGTGGCTTATGAGTTGGATTTACCGGTAGATAGTAGGGTACACAATGTATTCCATGTGTCATGCCTTAAGAAGGCGTTAGGACATCGTGTTGTTCCTTCCACAGCTTTACCACCCCTGGATGATGAGGAGAAATTGATTCTAGTACCTGAGGCCATCTTAGATGTTAGAGAGAGACAGTTGCGGAGATGTGTCATCAGGGAATATTTGATAAAATGGAAGGACTTGCCGGTAGAGGATGCTACATGGGTGAGCAAGGATATTTTGCAGCATCCGGAGTTGAGATTGCTTGGGGACAAGCAATTTCAGGGATGGCGGACTGTAATGTCCCCTTCTCGCTAGACATTAGTAATCAGTGGTTTTGGATAGAGGGTCCTTTGAGACGGTCATTTGGTCTTTTGGTTCAGTGTTGATCCACGGAGTTCAGTGGCAGGGTGAAATAAGGAG
This sequence comes from Sequoia sempervirens, assembly GCA_007258455.2. Lineage (NCBI taxonomy): Eukaryota > Viridiplantae > Streptophyta > Pinopsida > Cupressales > Cupressaceae > Sequoia > Sequoia sempervirens. Next base: position 15,424 of record VDFB02053920.1, on the reverse strand, counting down.
TTTGAGCATGATGCATATTTAATTATTATTAGAGGTGACTTTAATAATAATTAATATGACTAAATTATGTTATTAAGTTACTATTCACCTTATGCCTATAGAGGGCCATGTGTTTTTCATCAAGGTGGTCATTTTATTTTATTATGCACTATTCACTCTATAAAGTGAAAAGTTATATTGAATAGTGCTTCTGAAAATGAATAGTGTTCAAATGAAAGTTATATATGCTCTTTTGGAAAAGTTCGACCCACTTTGGAGAATAGCATTTTTCACTTGGCTTGGAGGAAGAAGGAAGCAAGGGTTTCCTGATTTGTGCACTTTTTATGAACCTTGAGGGACGTGGTTCTTCATGGTTGAGTTGCTTGAGGGTGTGAAACACCACCTTAAGGTTGCTGTTCAGATTTGGATACTTTTTGGTGACACAAGGAGTTGATTGCAGGTTAGCTTGATTTCTAAGTTTAGTGAACAGCCTCAGACTCCATACTACTTGCATAAAAGGCTGCATACAGATTGGCGACTTTTTGGCTGAATTTCTTCACCTACAGGCCAACTGTCCTTTCAAGAGGGTTTGAGCAATATTATTGAAAACGCCTCCCATAGTGATTTGTTGCTGGAGTGATGCGTCTCTTGAATACAAACTTAGATTAAAAATTTCATGCAATGACAATAAACAGCAAATCAAAATAAAAGAGACTTGGCTAAGACAAAACTAATTCAGTTTATTTTATGAAGAGGCAGATTTTAAGTACAGATATGATCTTTCATCAAAAGGGTACAATGGTTGGGCAATGTACATAAATGACATCCAAATCAAGTTGCTAGTGTGGTTGTGATAGAACAAGCAGTTCAGTCTAAAGACCCACCTCCTTGTGTGAGCCTAAGGTGATATCATTTATCACATAGAGCAGATTGGAGAGTTGGGAATGTGCAGATCAGATTGAAGGCTGTTATACATCCATCAAGACAAGGTTTGGTGCCTTGCACTAGGGGTTGGTGCTCCTTGTAGGTAGGAGCCTACTAAATTTGTAAGGGTCTAGGTGTTCCTTGTAGGCTACATTCTACTAAATCATCTTGTTGTAAATTTGTAGGTTGGTGCCTACTTTTAAAAATTTTATTTCAATTAAGTTGTGTCAACTTGGGGAAATTGATTCATATAAAAAAGATTGATTGTAATAAGTTTGAAAAGGATTAAGAAATAAAAGTTTGTCATTGATTTACTGATTCACCCCCTCCCTCTTAGTAAATCTTTTGTGCTCTTCAATTGGTATCAGAGCAAGGTCCTTCTTGAAGGCCTAACAGCTTGAAGGAGATCCTTAAGAGCACACATGGCAGAGCATAACAATACATTGAAAGCACCCATCTTTGATGGGACTAATTATGCATTTTGGAGTATTAAGATGGAAGCATATTTGAATGCACTTGGGTTTGATGTGTGGCAATCTGTTGTTGATGGGTATACACCTCCAGCTACCCCTCCAACGGATCAAGCAGGGAAAAAGAGAAGTGAGAACAATGCAAAAGCTAAACATGCTCTTCTTTGCAGCCTAACAGATTCTGAATTTACAAAGGTCATGAGGTGTAAGTCAGCAAAAGAAATTTGGAACAAACTTCAAAACATCTATGAAGGAGATGCAAAAGTAAAAAAGGCAAAGTTGCAAACTCATAGAAGGAAGTTAGAAACTCTTAAGATGGAGGATGATGAAGATATTGCTTTATATTTCCTTCGTGTTGATGAAACGGTGAATATCATGAGAGGACTTGGTGAAGAAATTGATGATGCCCTCATTGTTGATAAAATTCTAAGATCTCTTTCTACAAAGTTTGAGGCCAAGGTTGCAGCATTAGAAGAATTAACAAACTTGGATAAGCTATCAAAGGATGAATTGCATGGGATTCTTGCTGCCTATGAGATGAGGATTGAAGGAAGATCACCACAAAAGGAAGTCTCATTCAAAGCATCCAAAAAGGGCAAGAACAAGCATGAAGAAAAGGATGAAAAATCAAGTGATGAAGCAGAAGCTTACTTCATGAGTAAACTTAAGAAAGGAAAAGGAAAATACAAAGGAAAATTTCCGTTTAAATGCTTTAATTGTGGAAAAGTAGGACATTATGCCTCAAAATGTCCTCAAAATGAAAGCAGTTCTAGTGAAGAAGAAAAGGAAATCAGCAACAAGAAAAAGGGAAAGAAGAATTTCAACAATAACTCAAAGAAGAAGTTTCAAAAACATAAGAAGAGTTTCTATTCAAAGAAAGACAGCAGCACCTCCGAAGAACAAAGTGAAGATTGCTCAAGCAATGGGGAAGATGAAATATTGTTTATGGCTGAATGTGAAGAACAAAATGTTGATCAAGATTGTGAAGAAGAAGAGGAGATAGATCAAGATTGCAATGAAGGAGAGGAAGTAGATCTTGAAGAAGAATTGCACTATGCTTACAAGAAAAATGAAGACTTGAAGAAGGAGGCTGCCAAGTACAAGTTGAAGATCAAAGAGATGACAAAAGACTTGGAGAATTCAAGCAAAACCATTGAAGATTTGAGAACTCTAATCATGGAAGCTGAAAGAAATGAAGAAGAAATGAAAAGCAAACTCAATACAAAGGAGATGAAATGTGACAAGCTGGAGCAAGAAATAGCAATGCTAAAGATAGAGTTGGAGCAAACAAAGGTACAACACACAAAGATTGATGAAGAATCCAGCAAGTTGATTGAGCTAATGAAGGCTCAAGATTTTCTTCAAAACAAAATAGGGGGCTGTTTTGAAGGACAATCCAAGAAGGTTGCTGACTCTAAAGAAAAATCTAAGACCTTCTCAAAGAAAGGTGAAGAAGATTGGATAAGTGCTGATCCTAAAAGAAGACTGAATACTAGGCACTTCTATGCATTTAATGGTTATTGTAAAAATAAAGTGAAAAATATTTCTAGCTACCTTAGGAGAGATTATAATCCTTTTACACCATTAATGGACTATAATAGTCTATGCTACAATTGTAATAATGTCATGTCCCCTTCTAGTTGACATCTCTCAGAGCTCACGATTAGCCTATTATGCGACCCTCGTAGGCTGATGGGATGGATAGAGGGTCTTGATGGAGCTTGGCTTGGCTTCAGTTGTCAGGATTTGACCAGTTGGCTTTCGTTCGGGCTCATTCGGACACCATTTGCCTGAGTTGCTATTTTTAGCAGTATTTGGCACGCAGCGAGGCACCCCTGCTATTTTTAGCAGTATGGATTGATCATGTGCAGAATCATTCACTTAGTCACCAGCTTCAGTCGGTTCGTGAATCAGACACATTTCGAGGGAGATATTAATATTTAATTGATTAATTAAATATTAATTATTTTTGGAGCTTATATTATAAAGTTATAATATTTTAATATTATAACTTAAGTGGATTGCTGAAGGGGGTCGCCCATCATGGAAGGGGCCATTTTTGATTATAATTTATAATTAAAAATTTGATCGGAGACTATTGAAATAATTAAAAGAAAAGTTCGAATTATTTTAATGATGCCTTTTTGAGAGAATTCGCACTTTTGAGGAGATATAAGGGTTTCATTGGAATTCAAGCTCATTATGATATTGAATATTGAAAATTGATCAAGTCTTTTTCCGGAGAACGAAGCCTAGGGTTTCTGTTGTCTATAGACATTGGAGAACGAGTCATCTTCAGTGTTTCGATTCAGAGGCTGTGAGATACCAGCTGATCTATTGCATTTCAAAGAGATTTCTTCATTCAGGAGAGATCATAGAACGTTCACAGATCATTTACTTACAGAGTTTTGATTGGGTTTCATCCAGAAAGCATTCTTCAAATTAAGGCGCATCATATTCTAAGGTCTGGACATTGATTTCAAAAGGCCATACACATTGTACTTGCTGTTGTGACAGGGCCGTACCACTGTTGCAGGCCGTACTTCTTCATTTTCAAGCCGTACTTGTGTCTTGTGCAAATCGCCTATTCTTTTGGACTTTGGTCTTCATTCTTTGTGGCGCCACAACATCTGGACCATTTCTTGAGAACCAGACGGAGGGAGAATGAGCTTATATTGAAGCCGTACCATTTCAAGCATTCTTTCAGCTTGCTGCAATAATCAGGTTTCATCAAAATTTCATTGCCTTTTTGATTGCATGTCATTGGATCTTATTTGTAATCATTCCAGAAGATAAATAAATAGTCTGGCATCAGTATTTTCAATAGATCCTATCGTTTCCAGAGTTGAATGATTTTATTTGAATTTATTATCAATTTCTTGCAAAATTGCATTATCTCTTTATTGCACAAAAACCCAAAAAAAACCAAAAAACGCAAAAAAAAAAACAAAAACAGTCAGTTTCAGAAAACAGGGGAAACAAGGGTTTCTACAGTGGTATCAGAGCTAAATCCTGCCATCCTGAGGGTTTAGCAATCTTATGCAGCCACAAGAATTTGGGTCACACAGGTATTATACTCGCAGGAGAGCCTTGATTGACAGGCAACAGGGTTTGAATAGGCAGCCAGGAAACATGGCTGACAAAACAGATATTCCTAGAACAGAAATTCCTCAAAACCCTAGGGATCAGGACGATGTAGAGGTTTTACATGCTCTCAGAGACTTACGAGCAGGTCAACGGCAGTCAAACAAGGTATTACAGCAGTTGACAGTGGCACTCCAAAGATTAGGTACTCCGAGGAGACCGTCACCACATCGTGACGAGGACAGGAGTGATGCAGGATCACGGAGAGCACCTAGGACGACTTCACGGACAGTAGATAGGCCCACTAGGCCTACTTTTGTGAGATAGGAGGCCGATGAGGATATGGCAGGTGAGGAGTTGTTCGCAGACACACTTATGGCAGCGAACGAAGAGTGGGAGTTAGTACCACCTGATGTCAGAGAGAGGATTACATTTGACAGATTTATTACACAGAGGAGAGAGCATCACAGAGGTCAACAGGATTGGAGACCTAGACATCAGAACAATGATCTGAAACATGCTACAAACAGACTCAATCTAGCGATGTTCGATGGTAGTGGTAAGGTCATAGCTCAGGCCTGGATCAGTAAGCTAGACATGTTCCTTACATTGCGTCCGATGGCTGAGAGAGATGCTATTAGGTATGCGACATTGCATCTTGAGGGGGTAGCTTACGACTGGTGGCACCATGGGATGGTGACACTCCAGCATGATCGGATCACCTCGTATCAGGAGTTTGTTGACAGGTTGGTGGAGCGGTTTGACAGGAAGGATCCAGAATCCTATTTTAGAGACTTGGCTCAGCTGAGACAGAGTGGCAGTTTGGAGTCTTATATTGGTGACTTTCAGAAGTTATCAGTTATGGTTCCTAATATTTCAGAGAGGCGACTTGTAGTGCTCTTCATTGAGGGATTGACGGAGCCATTGAGAGGTTGGATCAAAGCCTTTGATCCTCCTTCGTTACAAGAAGCCATGAAGAAGGCGCGTAGCATGGAGTTGGCAGCACCATCCAACAGGTTTAACTCCAGAAACAATTCTTCATTCAGGGACAATAAGGGCTTCAATAAAAATAGAGAGAGATCAGATTTTAACAAAGATAAATCAGATTTCAAGAATGATTCAAAGGGTAAATCAGCGGCACCACCTTTGGATCGAGAGGCTCTTAATGATCTACGCAGGAAGAAGATTTGCTTCTACTGCAAAGGTCCCTATGATGCCAATCACGATTGTCCTTTGAGGCCTAAGGGTAAGGCAAATCGAGTGATGTGGGCTTACTACGAGGATTCAGAATCAGAAAATTCCGAACAGCAGGAGAGTTCTGAGGAGTCAGAGTCAGAGGCTTCAGGGCCTAAGGCAGAGGCAGAGTCAGAGCTCCAGATTCAGGAGGCACGCCTATCTAGCATTCAGCAGGAGCGTTCATTTAGGCTTCGTGGAGTTTTGGCAGGACAAAGGGTCATTACCCTTCTTGACACAGGAGCCACACATAATTTTATCGATGCTAGATTTGTTGAGAAACGCGGACTCATCACTGAGGAGTTCGAAGGCATTAGGGTTAAGGTGGCAGACGGTTACACTCTCAGGTGTGAACATGTCAGAACCCTGGTGGTTCTCAATTCCGAAACCCTAACTGTTTTGTGTGTTTTTGCAGATTTCTGGTTTTTTTGAGTTTTTGAAGGTTTTTGACAAAATGCTAAAAGCTGCGATTTTCTAAATAATTGCTTGGAAATTCAAATAAAAATTCTAAATGCAAGAAATAAGCTCGAAAACGCCCAGAGACTATGGGTGCATCATTTTATTATCATTCCAGAGCTTTTACAATATATAAATATGACATGCATTTAAAAATGAATTTATTCTTAAAAACCTGATTCCTTCTTCTTGCTGGCGCCAGAACACAGAGGAAGTAGTACGGCTGAAAGGAGTAATAAATCTCTGGCTTCTGAAAATCACTGCTGGATCCCTGGAAACCTCAGGCGCACCCAACTGACTGATAGAAGATGAGTTCTGGAAGATATCCACTGGCAATAAAAAGGTACAGCTTGTTGGTACAGAACTGTACGGCCCCAGCAGCAGCATTAAATGCAGTACGGATTTATTAAATAAGTGCCAGATCTCTGATAACTGACCTCTGGTGAGGTCGCCCCAAACAACTGATGAAAGATCTCTGTAAACTTCGTCTGAAATCAATCCAATAAGCTCAGTCTGTGATCTCTGTGTGAAATCACCAAGTGCAAGCTTCAGCTGGTATTGCACAGCCTCAGTCTGCCTAATCTCTGAAGAGTTTTCGTTCTCCAGAAACGCCTGTATGCCAGAAACCCTAGGGTTTGCAAACTCCAATGCTCAGAGCACGAAAGACAAAATTGAATAATATTATCAGAATAGTTCGATTTTGCCTTGACTAGAAAATATATACTCCATAAAAATTCGACCCAACTCCTTTTAATTAATCATTTAAATAAAATGATTTATTTCACCTTTGATACTTAGGAGAAATATTAAATAATTAAATGGCGCCTCAAATTTAATGAATAATAAATATTCACTAAGTCAAAAATTAATACTTTATTATAAAGTATAATAAATACTTTATAACTGGCCAATTTAATTAAATATTTAAATATTTCAATAAAGTGATTTTATTATAAAGTCAAAATATTAAATATTTAATAAATCATTAAATACTCCTTATTTCTCCGTCTGATCAACAAACTGCTGAACTGGGTCGATTCTGAGCTGAATAGTTGAACCAAAGCCTCCGCTCGAAATAGCACCGACCTAACTTCTAAAAACAGTTCCCAAAAGCACTCGAAGACTGGCTCCACCCAACTGCATTAATAATCGCTAAACTCGAGCTACTAAACACCTAGTAATCGCCTAAATGATCCTCATGACCCTCCTCCTCGGCCACCCTATACGAGGATCGAATATCAAAGGGCCGACAACAGTACGCTAAACGGGATGACAGCCCCGCCTTCCCTAAAATTGCTTGTCCCCAAGCAATCTCCACGCAGAAGAAACTCTAGTCCTTGCGAGGCCCAAAAGAACTGTGAAATATCCCACACATCTCTAACTGACTCCTGTAGCACCAGCATAAACATAGTTGCACAAAATATTCCTGGATCCCAAACTCGAAATGGAAGTCTGCCATGCCTAATACCCTCTGACTTCCTCTACGCTACTCTGATCTCAACTTCACCATGCCAGAAGTGGTGAAGCAATCCACTGGGACCCATCCAACACACAATACCAATCCTGTCGCCACCTGGATCCCAATATAAACGGTACTCGCATCCATCCATCAAAATGAAGTAAGGATATCGGGAAGCATCCACAACACATCTCTCAACAGTCCCTCTGAAACTCCCAGGAATGTGATTAACCAAACCATCATGTCCACTGCCACTACCACCTCCATGAAACCTCGAAGTAGCAAACTCTGTCAGGTACACACTAGCATGATGGAAATCCAACCTCTGATCCTGCAAGTAATCCCCTGCAAACAACTTAGTCGGGAACTTGCAACCTCTAGTCTCACCTTCTGAAAATAGTAACTCTGAACACAAAAATGATTTGCTTCTCTTGACTGCGCAAAGAGAATCATCATGCATACAAGAGTTGTGCATCGAATAAGAATCATGTACAGGTGGATCAAAGACAAAACTGTAAGCACTCCTCACACACACTATAAAACTCCTCTATGAGCCCTGTTTGAAACCCCATTGCATTGGAAAGATCCCAAACACTGTGATCATTGCCCAAAACCGGACTAGTATCAGGAGTGTGATTAGTTTCCAACTCGAAGAGTGGATTACCATAGACTAATCCACCATCAAACTCGAATAATGGATTATTCACAAACTGCACAATCACTCCATGCTGATCTGAATCACCCATCTCAGAATCCCTTGAACAATAAATTGACTCGTACTCCTGAATTGGCTCAACAAACTGATAAGCAACATCGTGTGTGCTATTGAATTCGCACACAATATCATCAAAGGTACTGCTGCTATGTACCTCATAAGAAGGCTCGACTGGCAAGGTAGAAGCTTCTGATGTGATAGTATCTTCACCCACTTCCATATTTGTAGGCTGCAAACCACAAACAAGCACTTCTGCTTCTTTCTCGATCCTTTCATCAATAGAATGTTCTGCTTTTTCTTTCATTGTTCTTCTAATGTAATTGACCACACCCCTTTTCCCAGGTTTCAAAACCAACACACAATTCAAGTAGCAGTCAAAAGAAACATCATTCCTGAACTCATCTGACATACTCTGATATTCTGCACGGAATATGCAAGCATCATGTTCACATTCCCTTATGAATTGTTCAGAAAATCCACTGAATTCCATTGTAGCAACTCAAATTTCTTTTTGTTCTCCCAACAGGATGGCAGGATCTTGGCTCATGAAAAAGCAACCAAAAAGCACACTGAATACCCAGCAACCTAAAAGCATGTAGATGGCGTGATAACCGCTTTGATACTGATCGTCAACTCGGTAGGTTCTCAATTCAAACCCTAACTGCTTTGTGTGTTTTGCAGATTTCGGTTTTTGAGTTTTCAGCCGTTTTGACAAAACGCTAAAAGCCATGATTTTCTAAATAATTGCTTGAAATTCAAATAAAAATTCTAAATGCAAGAAATAAGCTCGAAAATGCCCAGAGACTATGGGCGCATCATTTTATTATCATTCCAGAGCTTTTACAATATATAAATATGACATGCATTTAAAAATGAATTTATTCTTAAAAACCTGATTCCTTCTTCTTGCTGGCGCCAGAACACAGAGGAAGTAGTACGGCTGAAAGGAGTAATAAATCTCGGGCTTCTGAAAATCACTGCTGGATCCCTGGAAACCTCAGGCGCACCCAACTGACTGATAGAAGATGAGTTCTGGAAGATATCCACTGGCAATGAAAAGGTACGGTTTGCTGGTACAGAACTGTACGGCCCCAGCAGCAGCATTAAATGCAGTACGGATTTATTAAATAAGTGCCAGATCTCTGATAACTGACCTCTAGTGAGGTCGCCCCAAACAACTGATGAAAGATCTCTGTAAACTTCGTCTGAAATCAATCCAATAAGCTCAGTCTGTGATCTCTGTGTGAAATCACCAAGTGCAAGCTTCAGCTGGTATTGCACAGCCTCAATCTGCCTAATCTCTGAAGAGTTTTCGTTCTCCAGAAACGCTTGTCTGCCAGAAACCCTAGGGTTTGCAAACTCCAATGCTCAGAGCACAAAAGACAAAATTGAATAATATTATCAGAATAGTTCGATTTTGCCTTGACTGGAAAATATATACTCCTTCATAAAAATTCGACCCAACTCCTTTTAATTAATCATTTAAATAAAATGATTTATTTCACCTTTGATACTTAGGAGAAATATTAAATAATTAAATGGCACCTCAAATTTAATGAATAATAAATATTCACTAAGTCAAAAATTAATACTTTATTATAGAGTATAAAAAATACTTTATAACTGGCCAATTTAATTAAATATTTAAATATTTCAATAAAGTGACTTTTATTATAAAGTCAAAATATTAAATATTTAATAAAATCATTAAATACTCCTTTTTTATCTCGCCTGGACAACAAACCAACCGGCCTATTCTCGAAATAATAGTTGGAACTGTGTACCGGCTCAAATAGCGCTCTTCTCAACACCTAACTTTTTTAAAAAATAGAAAGTTCCTGAAAAAGCACTCTGGAAGATTCTGCGAAGGCCCAACCTGACACAACTGCGAAACTGGAGCTACCAAACACTGAGTAACTGCCCCAAATGATCCTCTGCACTCTCCTGCCAGCCTACGAGGATCGAATAATAGGCTAACCTCCTCGACAAACAGTGTCAGCTAAAACGGGGACATGACAGAACGCATGATTAAGGATCTCCCCTTGTGCTTGAACAACTATGAGTTCAAGGCTGATTATTACGTGGTAAACATGGGGGATATCGATTTAGTCTTGGGCATGAAGTGGCTTCATTCCCTTGAGGAAGTCACTCTTCGTCTCAAGGACATGGAGATTCGTTTTGATGTGGATGGGAAGACACATATTCTAAAGGCAATACGGGACAGCAACATCAAAACTATTTCCTTTCGTCGGATGGAGAGACTCATGCGACATGACATGGTAGAGTGGGCTGCCGAGTGCACATTGGCACCTACACAGGAGGGATAGCAGAAGACTGAGTATCATCTTGACATACAACAGTTGAGAGTCAAGCATGAGAAGGTATTCAGTGATATTCCGCCAGGGAGACCTCCAGACAGGGGCATTGAGCACATTATTGAGCTTGAGGAGGGTGCTAAACCCGTTATGATTACTCCTTATAGACATCCCAAGCGGTTGAAAGATGAAATCGAGAAAACGATCAAGGAGTTGCTTGCTATGGGTCACATTTGACCTAGCAAATCACCATTCGCTTCTTCAGTTGTTCTGGTGAAGAAGAAGGATGGCACCCTACGCATGTGCATAGACTACAGAGTCCTGAATAAGAGGACTATCAAAAACAGGTATCCAATACCTCGTATAGACGAGCTTATTGATGAGCTCCATGGTGCATGCTACTTCACGAAGATAGACTTAAGGTCAGGATATCATCAGATCAGGGTTCGTGAACAGGACATTGAGAAGACTGCATTCCGTTGTCATTGTGGACACTTCGAGTTTGTGGTGATGCCATTTGGGCTCACTAATGCGCCAGCTACTTTTCAGTCCACCATGAACAGGATTTTCCATTCACTGCTGAGGAGATTTGTACTTGTCTTCTTCGATGACATTCTTATATACAGCAGGACTTGGCAGGAGCATTTGGCTCATCTGGAGACCGTGCTCAGTATTCTGGAGAGGGAGTCCTTGTACGCCAAGGAGTCCAAATGTGATTTGGGAATGACCGAATTGTTATACTTAGGTCATATTATTAGTGCAGAGGGAGTGCGGATGGATCCTGAGAAGATCTGCGCTATTATAGACTGGCCTACTCCGGCGAACCTTACACAGCTGCGGGGATTTCTTGGTTTGTGTGGGTTTTATCGTAGATTCGTGAATGGTTATTCACGACATGCAGCCCCTATGACAGATTTGTTGAAAAAGGGTGCATTTTGTTGGACTCCTGAGGCACAGGAGTGTTTTGTGAGGTTTAAGGAGTTGATGACTACGTGTCCAGTGTTGGCACTTCCAGATTTTTCGAAGCCTTTTGAGCTTCAGTGTGATGCTTCTGGTGAGGGCATTGGAGCGGTGCTTATGCAGGACAAGCACCCTATTGTGTATGAGAGCCGTAAACTCAGAGGGCCAGAGAGACTCTACAGCATTTACAATAAGGAGATGCTCGCTATAATGCATGCCTTGGCAAAATTTAGGCAATATCTTGTTGGCAGCAAATTTTGCATCAAAACTGACCACAACAGTTTGAGACACTTCCTAGGGCAGCGAGATCTCAATGATCGTCAGCAGAAGTGGGTAAGTAAATTGCAGGCATATGACTTTGATATCTCTTATATCAAAGGTACCTAGAATGTAGTAGCTGATGCTCTTTCACGCAGGCCTTATTTGAGCTCTATGGTCCATGTTACAGAGGATTGGAGGCATATGATTGTGGCAGAGTATGCCAAGGACACTTGGGCATCCAACATTGTAGAGGGATCAATGATTGACACTAGATACACGCTTGTGAATGACCTGATCATTTACAAGAACAGGATTTATTTGGTCCCAGGTTCAGAGATGAAGAACGTTATCATGCGAGCCTTTCATGATGTACCTACTGCAGGACATTCCGGATATTTCAAAATATACAGACAGATTCGGGAGAGATTTACATGGAAAGGACTTAAGGCAGATGTTCTTCAGTATGTGCGTGAGTGCCCTGTTTGTCAGCAGAACAAGCAGGAGAACACGTATCCGGCAGGATTATTGCAGCCACTTCCGATTCCTGACAGGAAGTGGGAATGTCTGTCGATGGATTTCATTACGGGCTTGCCAAAAGCCCAAGGACGAGATTGCATATATGTAGTTGTGGATCGGCTGACGAAGTATGCCCACTACTTTCCGATTACCACTACTTACACAGCTACACAGGTGGCAGAGGTCTTCTTCCGTGAGGTATTCAGATTACATGGGTTGCCTCGGAGCATAGTGAGCGACAGAGATAGTCGGTTCTTGAGTCACTTATGGCAGGAGGTGTTCAGACTCTGTGGGACCGAGCTTACACCGAGCACCAGTTACCACCCGCAGACCGATGGGCAGATGGAGATAGTGAATAAATGGGTGGAGGGTTACTTCATGAACTACATTGCAGGGCAGCAAAAGGCATGGGTCAAGTGGATTCATTTGTGCGAGTATTGCTACAACACGACATTCCACATGACCATTCAGATGTCCCCTTTCATGGCGTTGTACTGTTATGAGGCGCCGAGCTTTCTGGATTTGCTACTGAATGATAGTAGAGTGCCGAGTACTGGAGACTTGTTGCAGGAGAGTCAGGATACCATGAGGGCTCTCAAGAAGAATATTGCCAAGGCGCAGAATCAGCAAAAGTAGTACGCAGATTAGAAGAGGACAGAGAGGTCTTTTGATGTGGGTGACATGGTTTATCTTATGCTGCAGCCCTATCGTCAGTCTACTCTTAGGAAGAGTGGGTCAGAGAAGCTTAAGCCATGATATTACGGTCCTTTCAGGATCCTGAGGCGTGTTGGAGAGGTGGCTTATGAGCTAGCGCTTCCGGCAGAGAGTAGGGTACACAATGTTTTTCATGTGTCACGTCTCAAGAAGGCGTTGGGTCACCGTGTGGTACCTTCGGCAGTTTTACCTCCCTTAGATGATGAGGGAAAGTTGATTTTAGTACCTGAGTCTATCCTAGAGTACAGAGAGAGACAGTTGCATAGGAGGACTATCAGGGAATATCTCATGAAATGGAGAGATTTTCCAGTGGAGGATGCTACATGGGAGAGCGAGGATATTCTCGGCAGCGATTCGATAGTTGAGATTGCTTGAGGACAAGCAATTTCAGAGGGCGACCGCCATGTCCCCTTCTAGCTGACATCTCTCGTGAGCTCACGACAGTCATATTATGCTAATCTCGAGGGCCGATGGGATGGATAGAGGGTCTTGATGGAGCTTGGCTTGCTTCACGGTCGTGATTTGACTACTGGCTTTCGCTCGGCTCATTCTATCACCATTTGCCCGAAAGGCGCTTCTTCTTAGCAGTATTTGGCACGCAGCGAGGCACCCCTGCTATTTTTAGCAGTATGGATTGATCATGTGCAGAATCATTCACTTAGTCACCAGCTTCAGTCGGTTCGTGAATCAGACACATTTCGAGGGAGATATTAATATTTAATTGATTAATTAAATATTAATTATTTTTGGAGCTTATATTATAAAGTTATAATATTTTAATATTATAACTTGAGTGGATTGCTGAAGGGGGTCGCCTATCATGGAAGGGGCCATTTTTGATTATAATTTATAATTAAAAATTTGATCGGAGACTATTGAAATAATTAAAAGAAAAGTTCGAATTATTTTAATGATGCCTTTTTGAGAGAATTCGCACTTTTGAGGAGATATAAGGGTTTCATTGGAATTCAAGCTCATTATGATATTGAATATTGAAAATTGATCAAGTCTTCTTCCGGAGAACGAAGCCTAGGGTTTCTGTTGTCTACAGACATTGGAGAACGAGCCATCTTCAGTGTTTCGATTCAGAGGCTGTGAGATACCAGCTGATCTATTGCATTTCAGAGAGATTTCTTCATTCAGGAGAGATCACAGAACGTTCACAGATCATTTACTTACAGAGTTTTGATTGGGTTTCATCCAGAAAGCATTCTTCAAATTAAGGCGCATCATATTCTAAGGTCTGGACATTGATTTCAAAAGGCCGTACACATTGTACTTGCTGTTGTGACAGGGCCGTACCACTGTTGCAGGCCGTACTTCTTCATTTTCAAGCAGTACTTGTGTCTTGTGCAAATCGCCTATTCTTTTGGACTTTGGTCTTCATTCTTTGTGGCACCACAACATTTGGACCATTTCTTGAGAACCAGACGGAGGGAGAATGAGCTTATATTGAAGCCGTACCATTTCAAGCATTCTTTCAGCTTGCTGCAATAATCAGGTTTCATCAAAATTTCATTGTCTTTTTGATTGCATGTCATTGGATCTTATTTGTAATCATTCCAGAAGATAAATAAATAGTCTGGCGTCAGTATTTTCAATAGATCCTATCGTTTCCAGAGTTGAATGATTTTATTTGAATTTATTATCAATTTCTTGCAAAATCGCATTATCTCTTTATTGCACAAAAACCCAAAAAAAACCAAAATATGCAAAAAAACAAACAGAAACAGTCAGTTTCAGAAAACAGGGGAAACAAGGGTTTCTACAAATAACTTTGGGCACAAAGCACAAGCTTGTAGGATAGTTTTTAATGACTCTCCAAAACAAAACAAGAAAGAAGATAAGTCCATTGAAAGGAAAGAAATACCTATCAAAGTGTGGAGGAAAAAGGTGAAATCAATGTTCATCCAAACAGCTTTACATGCTGAAAGTAAGAAGGATAGATGGTACATTGATAGTGGGTGCTCAAAGCACATGACAGGTGACAAGAGCAAATTCATCTCTCTTGAACCTACTGATGAAGGAACAGTAAGATTTGGTGATAATACAAGAAAACAAATAAAAGGAAAAGGAACACTTAGTCTAGATAATGGGAGAACAAAAACAGAAAATGTTTTGTATGTTAAGGGCCTAAAAGAAAATCTTCTAAGTGTTAGTCAACTTTGTGATCAAGGACATAGTATCACATTTCTTTCTAATACATGTGATATCAAGAAAGATGGAAAGCTGGTTGCTCAAGCTGAAAGGAAACATAATTTGTATGTCTTAAAGGAGATAAGTTGTGAAAGTTGCAACCTAGTACAAGAGGATGAAAGTTGGTTATGGCACAAGAGGC
>VDFB02053919.1:0-27344 GCA_007258455.2 Sequoia sempervirens | reverse complement strand
CGTGCTTTCAGCATCAACCATTTTAGCAACCCCCAAAATAGTAGCATTTGTATTACTTAGCATGTAATGAAATTACTTATCACAGAAGCAAAACAGCATAAATATGCATGACAAATCTACAAGATAGCAATAACAGAAGAGCAGATTAAATGCACGCACAGAGGACAACCACATAGAAAGAACAAAATCTGCAATATGGTGGTTAACATCTATTCACTACCTCCCATTTATAGTACTATTGGGCAAAATGATCCCTTGACCCTAATCATGCTGACTACCACTACAACTATTAAATCTGGGAACTAACAAATAATTAAGTCAAAGAGTATGTATGCCCTAGTCAGTCATCACATATCCCAATACATCAAGTGGAGTAAAGGCATAGCATGCCCCTCCTCCCCCCCTCCAAATAAGTGTTATCCTCAATACTTACTTACGAATAATTCTGAATGAATCCTTCATCTTCCCAAATAGCATCTCAACACATAAGTTCTTCCATTTGATAAGATGTTCAATGATTGTCCTAATCCACAACTGCTTGCTCCTTTCTGAATGATGGCCTTCATTTCCAAAGTAATTTTTCCTTCTCTGAACACTCTGTCTGAACTGGAATTTTATCTCCAGTGACATCCTTCAAACAAGACATATTAAAGATTGGGTGCATTCGTGCAGATGGTAGCAGCTCCAATTTTAGGCTACACCTCCAATCCATTGGAGCACCTTACAAGGACCAAAATATTTGGGTGCCAACTTACCCTTCTTTTGTTGCTTGAGATACATTTGCTTGTATGGCTGCAAGTTTAGAAACACCCGATCACCTGCTTCAAAATGCCTTTCACTTCTATGCAGATCAGCCTGCTACTTCATCTAGTTTTATATCAAAGTAAATATTTCTTCTTAGAGTTAAAAGAACTTCATGTTGATGTGGAATATGCATTTCCACTGTACAATCTCAGGCTGAATTCTCACCGAAGATACGATAGATGAGGATCGGTACCCATAGAGTGCCATGAATGTTAACATCTTGGCCATCCATGCTCTTAGTGTCAGCCTGTGAGACTATTATGCTTGTTTATCTAATGCAAAGCAATGAGCATGGCTCTCACAACATTCACTAACCACCTGCACTTGTCCGTTCAACTGAGAGTGGAAAGAGGAGCTGTGAGCAAGTTGTGTACCTGTAGCACCCCTTCTGTGATACCAGAAACTACCCAAAATTTAGTACTTTTTTTTTGAACTACTTATCTTGGATTTAACTACTGGTAGTTACTTTGGAGCTTTTCAAATTTCCTCAAGCATATTCATCAAAAATATTGATTTCATAATTCCCATGGCATTAGAGCACCTTTAGCTCCGATGCAGAACCCAAAAGTTCATGTTGTCACCTGTTTTCTTATACATCGCAGACAGGCTTTCAACTAACATCAAGGTCGAAGAATATTAAATTGGCGGGACTGAGACACATCACCATCCCTGGTACTCAGAAACTTCTTTGGTAAGAAGCCAAGTTGTAAAGGGTAAGTATTTTACATGGGATCTTTTGCTGGGCTTGCATTAAGCTGAATTATTAATCCTTGGCTTAATTATGGTGCAGCAATCAAAGAACCCAGGTTACAACTTACCCAACTTTATCTAACTCCAGTTAATTGCTTAGGCACTATACCATATCAATCATGACTGTGTAGTTCCAAGCAACTGATACAAAGATAAACTTTGGTCATGGAGTGACTCAAGTTATCCAATGCAGGTTAGCCACATTATTGACCATTTATGGTTTGAAATGAAACTTTATTCATCCAAGGGGGGCTGATAGACCAATAGACTATTAATCCAGTTGCATCACCCTTTAGAACCCAGCAAACACAATTACTTTATTCATTCCAGTTATATTCCATTACATGGGTCATCAGATGCCCCAAACAACCAGAAAGAGCATTTTATATGCAAGATCTTGAGCAGACCTGAGGACAGTTATTCAATCTAGCTCTAAACCTTGAAGATATCTTTATTGATTCCAGTTATGTAAACACCTTGGACTATAAAGGCATTTGAATCTGGAAATTCCCAAGTTACATTTACCCCGGGTTGACTTACACCTATTACTCAGTTATCTGCAAAGTGTTGATGGTATCATGTGTGTACAACAAGAAATCTGCCATGATAGTGGTGGTGTTGAGTTGCTGGTCTTTTTTTACAATCTTGGATATCTATTGTAGACTGTCTGGATGCTATGGAGTTGTAGATTTTGGTTTGTTGACCTTTGGCCATCATTGCACATCGGCATGTTGAGTAGCTAAGAGGAGAGGAGATGGATGATTTGGAAGGTATTTTGTAGAAAAAAGGGATGTCTTCTAGTTTAGAGGACATGAACTATGCTATCATGAGAGGCTCTGAATCACAATTTGATGGGAGCTTTTGTACACGTACAATAATTGACTCCTCATTATATCAAGAAAAGAAAATGTGGCAAGAGAGAACCAGCAACTAAGTTCAAAGATTCACCTAAAGTATTACAGCCTACCATGGAGACATATGATCATGCAACTGCCCAGCCCAAGAACACTTTTCTACAACCCACACAAACAAAATCTTTCCCTTACAATGTTGAACATACAACAATTGATCCCCTAGAGTATACTCTCAGTAGCCAGGGCAAAAATTGGCTTAGAGACCAAAACATGACATCTTAGAAACATGCATATATAGCATTACATTCCATCTTGTAAGCCGAGCAAGAAAGCCAGAGTGTTCCATGGATTTGTAGGGTGCCCATGTCCATTGTATCATCTTCACATGGCCACGTACTTGAAATCATGCCCCTTATATTGGCAGCAATGTCTCTTGAGGGGCCTACAAGTATTGTAAGGCATTGGAGAGCCATCTCATGTCTTATCACAGCCATCCAAAACCATGAATGGCTTGCCAGATCATGCAAGGAGGTAGCTAATGAGTTTTGCTTGAATGGTTAGGTTCCAAAGATTTTAACACTAGAAGGATGCATAAGCACAATGGGGATCAAGAAGTCCAGGGTTGGGATGCAAGGATGCCACAAGAATGGGAAAAGAAAAGTCTGCGGTGTTAGTTTTTATGATCAGATTAGATGGATTTAATTCAAAATCAGACACAATAACACAGCATATACCCTGGGAAAACCCTCCACTTGAGGGAGAAAAACCCAGCAACAATCTATCACTTATATATTGAATATCAACAAATGTCTCCTTTACAAAGAGGCCGATATGAAGGCCAAGAAAGAGCACCACAATCTGATGCTAACACAGCAATATTATAATGCTTCTAGATGATACACTCAGCCTTCTATCAATATATCGATCTGCACTATATGAACTTCTTCTTCTTATTCACACTTGTGAATATCGAACTATGGTGAACAATGAATCGAAATGAATTGTCATACAATGAATAACCATCGAACATATATACAAGAGGGAAGGAGAGGATGTGACTCTTCAAGGCTTCTTGTCAGCCTTCACCAAAGATCATGTCTCCATAAAACATCAAGTCGGCCTCAAGAAAAATCACAACTCTTCATAAATTCGTGTCTTCAAGATGTCAGCCATTTTTAGCAATAATTAAATATTAATTAATATTTCATAATGAAGCACCTCTTCATTAATTGATGTCTTTGCACTTTAAATAGCCGTTAGGCTACCATTTAAATTGCTCTTCATTGATCGAATTGGGCTGGAAGTAGAAGCCCGACGCTGCCTTTAACATCAACACTCCCTCTCAGCTAGGGAGGATACTTCCAGCTACATAAGACATATCACCTCATCGTGATGTCAACCACAATAGCTACTCCCATATGTGGAAAGGAAACATATCACCTCATTGTGCTATCAACCATCATCGCTACTCCCATGTATGGTAAATGTGCACAAGTGCTCATCACGGAATCACTCAACGTGATGTCGTCACCTCATCATGACATTCACCATGGCTACTCCCAGAGGGTGAAAACACAACTACAAGAAAATCATCACAGACTCTCTCACATGATGTTGTCATGGAGTCACACACATGACATCCACCATGGCTACTCCCAGAGGGTGGAAACAAGGGCTTTCACCTCAAGTCCCTCTCACAAAGAGAAATGGCTTGCACCTCAAATCCCTCTCACAGAGAGAAATGCATTAAGGAAGATCACTGATACTGAGACTCCTTCTCAGCTAGGGGTTCATTCTCCACCATACCAAGTTTGTCCTCAAAGTACACAACTCTTTTAACATCCCTGAGAGAGGCTTCTGGTGAGAATGTCTCACAGCCCCGGCTTCATCAAATGGGCAAGTAAGCCATACGCTTCAATCGGACGCTTCTCAATACCATATACTGGGAGAGTATGTATTTGATTCCCAACATGTTTAGTTTTATTTGCTACTAACTGATCACAATGCACATACCGCTCCATCATTGTCCAAACAATCCCATAAGGAGCTTCCGGCCGCGACTACTGAAGGTTACACAAAGCATAATATAATGCCTCTCACATTTAGTGCCACAAAGACTACTTCCCTCATACACCAGTGATAATATCGTGAGACCCCAAACCGGGCAAATATCCAGAGGTGCTCTTCCGGACGTAAGAATACACACCCGCTTCCAATCGTAATCAAAAGATATCCAGTAGCTCTTCAAGTCCATACACCTCAAGAATATTCCCAAAACATACCTGCACCAGCCATGCAAGTATCTCAGATATGCTTTGTTGCAACTAGATGTATTTGCTCAGTCTGGCTACTAATAACCCATCTCAAGGCAATTCCCAATGCGATAGCAAATATCCTCAGTCTTAGTATTGACTAGATACATCGACGCATCCAATCACTGTCTTATACATAGTGGATCCACTCAGATCTGAACTAGCCGCAGCCTTTCAACTTCTAAGCAAGTTGGTTCCATAGGTGTGCATACGGATTTGCAACTATCATACCAAATCTCTTCAAGATAGTATACTTCCTTGACTTAGGAATGATCTCAATGCTTCTACCTCGGCGACTCTGCAAAACCAAGGAAGTGGTGCAATAGAATCAAGATCCTCATTTCAAATCCAAAAAGCCAACTCTCAAATGATGCAATGAGTGCAGATCTCCGCAGAATCAACACAGAGAACCGTGGGGCGATTAATGCCACCATCACCACCGGAAGCATGGTGGGTTCGGAATCAGCATCATTCTTGGAGAAACCCAAGCTTAACAAATAACAATCAATTCTTTCGTACCAAGCACGAGAAGCCTGTTTAAGGCCATACAAAGCCTTCTTCAGCCTGCAAACATGAGACTCCTTCCAATGAACCTCAAAGCCATCAAGTTGCTCAATATATACCTCTTCCTTGATTACACCATTCAGAAATGCTATCTTCACGTCCATCTGGTGTATCTTCCATCCTTTAGATGCTGCAATAGCAATGATGGTCCTGACAGAAGTATAACGAGCAACTGGAGCAAAGGTTTCCTCATAGTCTACTCCCTCTTTCTGAGAGAATCCTCTAGCCACAAACCTATCCTTGTACTTCTCAATGCTCCCATCAGCCACATGCTTGATCTTGAAGAGCCACTTAGAAGAAACAACAGATTTTCCTTTAGGTCTAGGTACAATGTCCCATACATCATTCTTGAGGATGGATTGATACTCTTCAGCCATAGCATCTCTCCATACTTGTTGACTAGTAGCTTCCTCAACACTGGAAGGCTCTGACTCAATGATTTGACTCATCAATGCAACATAACTGGAGAACTTATGAGGTCTCTTGCTTTCTTTGAATGTTCCTCTCGAAGCTACAAACTTCTCTGCCTCCTGCATAGTTTGCCTAGCCCAAAGAGGTCTTTTTCTACCAATCACAATATCTGTAAGCCCATCAGTAGGTTCCAAAGGCTCAACTGGATCATCATCTTCTTTAGGATCAGTTGCCTCCCTCTGAATCTCAGGAGTATGGTCAACTTCCATATCCTGAGGAGACTTTTGATCTTCATTATCTATCTCCATGTGAATGCCCTTGGATCCCCTGAATGCAACATCCTCTTCAAATGTAACATCCCTGCTGATCTCAATCAACTTGGCCTCGAATGTACACCCTCCCTGTGAAGTTTCTTGAAGACCTTTCCATCAGCTCTTTGCTAAATACCCCCTCTGCCGGTTCCAACTTTGTCTCTTGGTACATGAACATACACTCGGCAACCAAAGATCCTCAAATGACATACTTTCGGCTTCACCCCTGTGAATGCTTCTTCAAGGGTCATGTTCTCCAAAATGCGGTGAGGGCTTCTATTCTAAACATATACAGTTGTCCTAGATGCTTCAGCTCAAAGGAAGGTGCTCTTGCGCATCTTCCTTGGTCAGCAAATCATGCCTTTGGTCAGGATTCCTTCCGCAACACCGCTTTGCTGGAGTGATTGTGGCGGACACAAAACTCCCTCCTTTAATCCCTCGCTTCAATGCAGTACATAGTGCCAATGAAATAAACTCCTTATCGGATCTCCTGCAACTTTGATCCTCTCTTCCCAAACAATTCTCGTACTTCTGAGCTTTTAAATTCTTGAACTCCTCTCTTTCTACTTCCTCAAATTCTTTAGATTTCAAGAAATAAATCCAAGTCTTTCTAGAGTAGTCATCAATAAAAATAATGTAATTCAAGAAACCACTCAAAGAAGCAACAGACATTGGACCACATAAATCAGAATGAATAAGATCTAGGATACATTTAGATCTACTTTCGCTACTATGAAATGGACCTTTAGTATTCTTACCCAATGCGCAACCTCTGCAAGTGCCTTGATGCTCCTGGTTGAGTTTTGGAAGACCCGTGACCATCTTCTCCATGGTAGGTAGTGCTCTAAAGTGAAGGTGAGCCAATCTTCTATGCCAAAGTTCACACGAACTTGATGAATCATGCAACAAGGCCTAAAGTGGACGGGTGCAAAGTCTGTAGAGGCTCTCATGTCGAACTCCAATCACCTGAGCAGTCTTAATATTTGAGCTCTTTGGCCATGCAAGAACTTTATCTTTTGAAAATGCAACTTGGTACCCCTTGTCCTCCAAGGCTGAGATAGAGACAAGGTTTCGCTTGATACCTAGACCAAATAGAACATCACTCAACTACAAGGAAATGTTGGACTCCAAGTGAAGAGAGGAGGTCCTAACTCCTTTCACAGAATAACTAGCATCATCTCCAATAATGACTTGAACACTAGAACCTCTCTGCACCAAATCAATTAGATGTTCTCTAAATCTGGTGATGTGGCGAGAGGCACCACTATCAATCAACCAAGTATTGTTGTCGGTAGGCACATTGCTTGAAAGGGCAGAATAGAATAGAAAACCACCTGAATCCTTCTGCGGAGAGATCTCACCCACATCTGCAATTGAAGCCTACTGCTTAGGCCTGGTTGGACAATCCTTTGCATAGTGACCATAATTGTCACATCTAAAACATTGAACGCGGGAGAGGTCCTTCTTCTTCTTGATTGCAAGAGCACCATCAAATCCTTTATCTCTATTCCTCTTGAAATACCCCCTTTCTCCTTCTCTTTCCCTTCTCTTCAAGGATTGAAAGTGCTAAACATGAATGTCTTCATTAGTAGAGCTTTGACCAATGTACCTCCTCACGCCCAACCTTGATTCTTCTTGAATACACCCTCAAACGACAAACTTAGGGAGTTTCTGATCCTCGTGACTGATTCCTCGAATGAATGACTCCCAAGATGAAAGAAGACCATTAAGAGCCAACATGGTCAAATCCTTGTCATCAACAATATGCCCAATAGTAGAGAGCTGATCTCTCAACTCGGTGATCTTCATGAAGTATGAGATGACGGATTCTCCTTTCACCATCTTGACATGATGAAGTTGTTGCTTTAATGCAAGAGCTCGACTTGTGTTGTTGATCTCATACATCTCCTCCAAAGTCTTGAACATATCTCTTGCAGATTTTAACTTGGAGATAACTGGCACAATGTGATCTTTCACGGAATCCGCCAACATCTTTTTCGCATTAGTGCCATTTCTCTTCCATTGTAATTTCTCGTTCTCATCGGATGGTTCGGGAACTTAGCCCTCCAGGAACGCTGCTAACTCATTTTCCTCCAAGGCGAGCATGACTCTGAATCTCCAAGATGTGAAATTAGTTGCTCCCTCAAGTCTATCTTCAATCTTGAGCCCATTCACCATCTTGATGATAAGATAGATGTAATCAAAGATGAGAATAAGAATGGAGGATAGCGCTGCTTGAATAAATCTAATCACGATCTTATACCCGCTCTAATACCATGTTAGTTTTTATGATCAGATTAGATGGACAGAATTTAATTCAAAATCAGACACAATAACACAGCATATACCCTAGGAAAACCCTCCACTTGAGAGAGAAAAACCCAGCAACAATATATCATTTATATATTGAATATCAACAAATGTCTCCTTTACAAAGAGGCCAATATGAAGGCCAAGAAAGAGCACCACAATCTGATGCTAACACAGCAATATTATAATGCTTCTAGATGATACACTCAGCCTTCTATCAATATATCGATCTGCACTATATGAACTTCTTCTTATTTGCACTAGTGAATATCAAACTATGATGAACAATGAATTGAAATGAATTGTCATACAATGAATAACCATCAAACATATATACAAGAGGGAAGGAGAGGACGTGACTCTTCAAGGCTTCTTGTCGGCCTTCACCACAGATCACATCTCCAAAAAACATCAAGTCAGCCTCAAGAAAAATCACAACTCTTCATAAATTCATGTCTTCAAGATGTCAGCCACTTTTAGCAATAATTAAATATTAATTAATATTTCATAATGAAGCACCTCTTCATTAATTGATGTCTTTGCAATTTAAATAGCCGTTAGGCTACCATTTAAATTGCCCTTCATTGATCGAACTAGGCTAGAAGTAGAAGCCCGACGCTGCCTTTAACATCAACATGCGGGCCCAAGAAGGTGGAACAATAGGACAATAAGGATCAAAGGATCAATATTTTTGCCAACAATTTGGCAAAGGAGATGAATGGTAAGGAAAACACCAAAGATCCATGTGACGAGAACATGAGTGGAGAAGCCAGGATCGAGAGAACAAGATACAAAGTGCAATCTAGGAACAAGGAACAAAAAGGTCCAAGGGTCTAGAAATGACCATTTTGAAAGCGAGCAGGGATCGAGCCTTTGGAATACCCAAAAAAATCGTATTGAAAAAAATGAAGTGTTGAAAGTCCATCAGGGTTTGGGGATTTAGGATACCTTGCGTGTTGATGTTATTAGCAGCATTGGGCTGCTTCTTCTAGGTCCGCACGATTGAAGACAATTCAAATGCTAGCCTAACGGCTATTTGAATTGTGATTATTATATTCGATGAACACTTCATTCTATACATTGCTCTTGGCCGACTTGAGATGATCTGAAGAGTCGCGTCTTTTGAATACATTTAATATTTGTTTATTGTATTTAAGAGGAGGCGCGATCTTCTAAGAGGCTGACCTCTTACTTGTTAGAGACACGCCTCTTGGATGAGGCCGACATATTGTTATGAAAAGGCATGTCCTCCTCCTTCACATCATATATATTTCCACTTGTTGCATTCCATTTGATCATCTGTTTTTCATACACATTCATTCATTGATATCAAGTGCGAATCATCTCAAGAGCAGATCGAGATTTATAGAAGGTTGAGATTATCTGCAGATCGCATCACTAAGATTCTGTGAGTGCATCAGTGTGTGGTGCTTTCTCGTTGGCCTTCATATCGACCATCATTGTAAAGGAAACATCCTTGAGAATTAATATATAAGAGATATATTATTGCTGGGTTTTTCTCCCTCAAGAGGAGGGTTTTCCCAAGGTATCTGCTGTGTTATTGTGTCTGATTTTGAATTAATTTTCTGTGCATTACATCTGATCATAAATCTAACATGGTATCAAAGCAGGTTTGAAGAAGATTGTGATCAGATTTCTTATAACAGCGATACTCTTTTCTCTCCTTCTCTTTGTTGTCTATCTTTATCTATTAGTCAAGATGGTGAATGGTCTTAAGATTTGAGGATAGACTCGAGGGAGCTTCAAATTATACATCATGGAGGTTCAAAATCATGCTCACCTTGGAAGAGAATGATTTGGCTGAGTTTGTGGAGACCAAAGTTCCCGAAAGCATTCCAGTATAAACAGCATCAGCTGGAGGAAGAAAGTATAATTGGCAGTTAAAGATAAAAGTAGTTGGATTCCGCGCACCCACATTGAATCTGATTGTCTCCAAGCTGGAAGACAGTAGATCTTGATAATGCATAAAACTAAATAAATACCCAGTCAAGACTTGCACGTAGCTAAACGCCACCATGTGAAGATGGTGAAAGGAGAAACAGTGATTGCTTACTTCATGAGGATTTCGGAATTGAGAGATCGTGCCTCAAAGAATTGGCTTATATATTACGGATAAAGATTCTCAATTTATGCTCATCGTGATGTATCTTCCTTCGTCTTGGGAGTCCTACATTCAAGGAATCGGTGCAAGATAAAAACTCCCCAAGTTTGATCGATTGAGGGCAGATTGCATTCAAGAGGAGTCTAGGTTGGCTGCTAGAGGAGTTGGTCAAAGTTCATCTAATGAAGACATTCATGTTCTCACCACTAAATCTTCGAAGAAGAAAGGGAAAGATGGGAAGAAAGGATACTTCAAGAGGAATCAAGATAAAGGAAATGATGGTGCCCCCGCATTTAAGAAGAAGAGGGACTTATCCAAAGTTCAATGCTTTAGATGTGACAAGTATGGTCACTTTGCCAAGCATTGTCCATCCAGGCCTAAGCAACAGGCCACCATTGCAGATGTTGATGATGCCTCTCCTCAGAAGGACTCGCGTGAATACTTGTTCTATTCGGCATTGTCAAGCAATGTACCTACTAACACCAACACTTGGCTGATTGACAGTGGGGCATCTCGGTACATCACTGGATTTAGGGAGCATTTATCAAGCTTGGTGGAGAGAGATTCTACTGAACAAGTTATTATTGGAGATGATGCTAGCTACTCGGTGAAAGGGATTGGGACCTCTATTCTTCACTTGGATTCTGGCATTACCCTACAGTTGAGTGATGTTCTCTATGTTCCAAGCATCAAGCGAAATCTTGTTTCCATTTCAGCCTTGGAAGACAAGGGATACCAAGTTGCCTTCTCTAAAGGCAAAGTTCTTGTGTGGATGAAGAATTCCAACTTCAAGACTGCTCGAGTAATTGGAGTTAGACACGAGAGCCTCTATAGGCTATGCACTCGTCCACTCCAGGCATTAGTACATGATTCTTCAAGCTTGTGTGATCTTTGGTATCAAAGATTGGCTCACCTACACTTTCGGGCTCTACCTATCATGGAGAAGATGGTCACGGGTCTTCTGAAATTCAACCAGGAGCATGAAGGTACCTACAAAGGTTGCGCTATGGGTAAGAATACTAAAGGTCCATTTCATAGTAGAGAAAGTAGATCTAAATGTATTCTAGATCTCATTCATTCTGATTTATGTGGTCCAATGTCTGTTGCTTCTTCGAAATATCTATAGTAATATACAAATGTGAGTGCAGGCATATTGTAGCTTGTATGGCAACTCGGGAAGCAATGTGGCTTCGTAAGCTCCTTGTAGGATTGTTCGGACAATGAATGGAGCCTACTATCATTTATTGTGATAATCAGAGTTGTGTGAAGCTTTCTGTCAATCCTGTGTTTCATGACAGAACCAAGCATGTTGGGATCAAATACCACTATATCGGAGATCTGGTATTGAGGAAAGCTATACAGTTGAGGTATAATGACTATGAGTGCATTTATTGAACATTTTCTTTACCAAGCTCTCCAGATAAAGTTTGTGTACTTTCGAGATAAGCTTGGTGGCGGTGGAGAATATGTACTTGACCGGAGAAGGAGTCTCACATAGTGATCCTCTTTAATGAGTTCTCCGTGAGAGAAGTTCGAGGTGAAACTCCTTTGTTAATGCATCTTCTTCTAAAAGAAAAGTCGAGGTGAAAGTCTCCACCCTCCCTCTCCGAGAGCCATGGTGGATGTCATGTGACTTCCACGACAACATCATGGAGAGAGTCTGATGATTTTCTTTGTACTTGTGTTTCAATCTTTGGGAGAGCCATGGTGAAAGTCACGTTGAGGTGATAACATCAATAAGTGATGAACACCTGTACATACTCATACATGGTTGATATCATGTTGAGGTGATATCCTGGGAGCATCACGATGAGGTGATATCTTCTTTTCCACATAAGGAAGCCAGGAAATATTATGGTAGATGCCACATCACATAGAGGATATGCGGCCCAAAATTTTGAAAGTATCATCCCTAGTTGAGAGGGAGTGTTGATGTTATTAGCAACGTTAGGCTGCTTCTTCCAGGTCCGCACAATTAAAGACAATTCAAATGCTAGCCTAACGGCTATTTGAATTGTGATTATTATATTCGATGAAGGTACACTTCATTCTATACCTTGCTCTTGGTCGACTTGAGATGATTTGAAGAGTCACGTCTTTTGAAGACATTTAATATTTGTTTATTGTATTTAAGAGGAGGTGTGATCTTCTAAGAGGCCGACCTCTTACTTGTTAGAGACACGCCTCTTGGATGAGGCCGACATGTTGTTATGAAAAGGCACGTCCTCCTCCTTCACATCATATATATTTCCACTTGTTGCATTCCATTCCATCATCCGTTTTTCATACACATTCATTCATTGATATCAAGTGCGAATCATCTCAAGAGCAGATCGAGATTTATAGAAGGCTGAGATTATCTGCAGATCGCATCACTAAGATTCTGTGATTGCATCAGTGTGTGGTGCTTTCTCTTTGGCCTTCATATCGGCCATCATTGTAAAGGAAACATCCTTGAGAATTAATATATAAGAGATATATTATTGCTGGGTTTTTCTCCCTCAAGAGGAGGGTTTTCCCAGGGTATATGCTGTATTATTGTGTCTGATTTTGAATTAATTTTCTGTGCATTACATCTGATCATAAAACTAACACATTTGATGTAGATTCTTCAAGTTGCCCATGCATCACTAACTACCGTGGAACACAAAGCTCATTTCACTTCACAAAGATGGTCAAGAAAAATAAAATAAGAAGCAAGCCGTTTATCAGCTGGTTTGAGAAGTTCCACCTTGGCAAATTTTCGATAAATGGCTTGTGTTTGGTGATGGTTACATATGAACATTTGAATTTTCTGCCCTTTTCTATGAGAGCTGAAACCTACTAAAACTTGCCAATATCTTTGAGTGCATTATTCAACAAATGCACACAACATGGTGTCCAAAATATATGCTTGTATTTCTTTTGCACCAACATGCTTGCTGCTTTACAAACAGGGGCAGCATCTGTAACAATTTGGACAACATGTGATGCCCCCACCTCCTCAATGCCGTCACATAGTTGGTTAATAAAGAAACTTTGCATTTTTTTCTTGCCCTGAACAATCTATTGCCTTAAAAAAAATAAGGCCCTTTGCTGCATGTTACCATGATATTAAGTAGTGGACGGTTTCTAGTATTTTTCCACCCATCCATCACAATGCTGCATTCTTTTGTAGCCCACACTCTTTTCATTGGTGCAGTTTGTTGCTCTAATCGATTTTTTTCTTTATCAATTAGAGTAGTACAAAGCTTTTCATACATAGGTAGTTTATACCCAGCTGGTGCATTAGTGATAGCTTGGACCATCTTTGTATAGAAAGGTGAGCGAGCAACATTAAACGGTATTCTATTTGCATAAATGAAGCATGCAATCGCTGCATCAACCACTTCTCGACCTTGCACATCAAATAATCTACCAATGGGGTTTGAGCTACCAATGTGTGGTCTCTTGTGAGAACTTTCTGCTAGTACATCTCTTGAAGACACATCCACCTCTGCCTCTCTATTTTGATTTTGATTTGCATCAGTTGCCCCTGTTGTTGAAGTGTGAGAGCTCAAATTAGAAACTTTCCCATCAGCCCTTTCTTGATCCCTCACAGCCTCATATCGTTCCACCTCATTTGTACAAGGATCAACACCTTTTCCAGGTATGTGAAGAAAATGAGCCCTCACCCTCGTGTAAGTACCTTGCCATGACATTTCACATAACTTACATGTGATTGTGGCTGTTCCACCTGAACTTTTCGGCCCCAGAACACGATCACAATACTTCCACAATGGGTACAAGCTTTGTTTTCCCCCATCTGACATTCTTGATTCAATGATTCAGATTCTACTCACAAAAAGAAAAAAAGACATTAGACACAGCAGCTACAGAAAGAAAAAGTTAAAAAACAGAAACTATATTAATCTGGTCGAGTTCTAGAGTGTTACATTAATTCAAATAGCTTGAAAGCATCCTTGCAAAAGTCATTTTGAACTTAATACTTATCCTACAATCGCTGTTCTACTTACCAGTTCAGATTTTTTAGGATCATTTTGTCTTAACTCTTAGCCAATTAAGATGATGAAGAGAAAATAAATATGGTAGCATTGGGTAATGATATGAGAGCCATAATAGAAAGATAAGGCACATTCTTGTACAGGCAACACTCGAAGAATTTTTGAACTATGAACTAGAGAACTGTTGTATTGCTTTGACTAATTTGATTTCAGACAATCCTAAGAAAGTAATATGAATGTGGAATAAACTTGTGTAAGTGATAACCAAATTGCAAAATTAGTAGAATCACAATAACCTAGACTTTAACATATGTTCGCTTGACACATGATTTGCTACAGACTACAGAATTTCCTCATGAGTCCATGACACAATGAAACAATGATGCAAGGAAAAATTTAGTGCCAACAGAATAGGTGTTATCTCTGGTAATTTTCATTGGTGTGGGGTAGATGAATAAGCAATAACATCTTATTTTTAGAATCCTCTTCCTTTCATTCTACAACCTAACTAAAGACCTCTTATCTTTCATTCATAAATGTGATTATAGTATTGAACTATGAACTAGTAACTTGGCTGACCCAAAAGAAATTAAAAACTGAGACTCAGAAAAACTCAGCAAATATAAACACTAACAGCAATAACCCAGCTGTACAAGGGTTGAATAAGGGCTGACCTGAGCAGATTGTGCACAAAAATGCTATATATACAAGGTAAAATAACTGTTATTTCACATTCATTTGTCCTTTACAGCAGAATAAAGGCAGTTACAGCAGCAAATAGCAGAGCCAAAGAAGCCAAAACAAACAAATAGTAATACTTACCAGTTCAGCCTGCAATGTTTGCCTGTCACCCTCTCCTCCAGTCGTGTGCTTCAAATGAGGACTTTGATTTGTGTTAAAATCAAGTTTTTATTCATTACTGTGCATTGTATTTTTATGTTTTGCCTTTCAAATGTCGGGAGATGCGCGGGAGACGGCAAGTTAAATTTTGGGAGACTTCAGGAGATGCCAGGGTACTTTGGTCGCATTTCTGAGCTAGGAGGCGTCTCAGGAGGCATATCCAGTACTGGAGACACGTCTCCGTCTCCGAGATGCATCTCCTGGTAACTATGGACTTTTATATGACGCTTCTGTTTAATCCTGCCATTATGTTGCAGTTCTAGTTATGGTCAGTTTAGTGACATCGGAAAAATTTAATATCTTACCAAGGCAAATTTCTTTTCTGTTATATCAAGTAAAACCCGAAAATGTGAATATGCTATGGAGTATTTACTTATATAAAAGAGTGAAGACCACCTTTGAGTCTGTATACGGCCCCTGGACCAATATTAATAATGCTGAGTTACAAGTCTATCTGGATTTTGGACTTAGCCATTATTGTTATAAATACCTTCTTTTCCATGGCAAAAGATAGGTCCATGTTTAATGGGAAACATTTTCAAGATGAAGTGACACTGCAGCATGAGTCTATGATTGTCATGTAAGCTTAAGATGAAAATAAAATTAGTGTTAGCCATTTTATGGCCATGTCTCATCAAGCTTTGATCAAACCCTGACATCAAACTTTGGGTTGGAGAGCTGCACCTTCAATGGAACAATCCATAGAATTGTCGAAGTTGCCTCAAGATCTCAAAGACCCATCAAGCCCTGCTATGATTGACAGTGAATTGGTACTTCAAAACAGTTGTGAAAACTCAACAACCATGCTTTTCACCACACATTGCTTGCAAAGTGGGGATTCAGCAACACCAGATTCTGGTTCATCAATAGAACAACATTGACTGCATCAAGGCTGTGCTTTTCAAGGATAAACATTGTCAACACTCTAGAAGACAACCCTTCAACTCTCTATGAATGGACCCAACTAGCTTGTCATTTTCCTTAAACAGACGCACATTTCTAGTCGTTTTCCAGGAGCCTCTGCCAACATTATAGACATGGCTACCTCGGTATTTCATAAGGTTTTCCCAGAAATCCCCTCCAATAACAGTTGAAACCAAAAAACCATGCAAGTTATAGCCAAATTCCTCTTACACCCTAAACATTTTGAGCTTTGCACCAGATATGTACTGACATTTTCAATGCATTGTTGTAGGGTTTCCTTAAGTCACGTCTTTCACTAATCTTATGTTTGTGAATGTTGTTAGTAGCATTTATATTTTGTAAAATAAATGCAGGAAGATCTGCTATTGAAATAGAGCTGAATCATGGGTAATCGAGTTCCAACAAGTTTTATTGCTATGTATTTTGTACATCAATGATTCAATGGTGTCCAGGAATTATTATGCCAATTTGGAAAGTCATTGTTTGATAGAGTTTTCACTAATGTAAGTTTGGTGCTGTCAGTATTTGTGTGGAGATGAGCCTTTGGTGCAGTCAATGTTGGCACATATGTGTCACCAAGATTGCGCTGGATGGCTTGGAGGTAAAATTTGGTGTGCAAGTCTACATGGAGGCTTGCAATTATTTGAATTTGGTGTGAATGAAGAGATTAGTTAACCTAAGGTCTAAGAGCCTTGATTGTCTTTTTCACATAAAGGTGTGAGTTGTCAAGTCGCTATGGATTACATAAACTGGACACCTTCATAAGTAAAACAGTTTGCTCCAAATGAGGGTGGCTTGCTTGAAATGGAGTTGACACTTGTAGGAACAAGGAAATTAAAATGAAAAGCAACCCTCCAGTAAAAGTTGTGGATGCATTAGTTGCAATTGAAGATAATTGTTACAACTTGGTGCTCTTCATTTGACAAACATCTCTTTTTTGGAACTATTCATACTTTAGTTTCATTGATTATAATTTAGTTTATTATATGGGCATTTTTGGTAATAATATCATATTTTCAAAATTGGTTACTTTAGCAAAATTTGTTAGACTCAATTTTGACTTGGACTCGGTGACTCAGCAAATTAAAAATTATTTATATTCATTAACTTGGCAAAACTCGGCCAAGCAAGTTAATGTGTGACTCACTTGGCTGCAAAAATAACTTGAGTCCTTAGAGAGTTTTGAAGGTAATTTAGTATTAGTATGAAATAAAAGAAGTGCCAAACCCACTTCTATTTGCATTCTTATTTCATTACTATTGGTTTTGAATGGCAATACTATTTTATTACTTCCTTACTAGTGATTGTTACTGTAAAGTTGAGACTTGGGACTTAATGATAACTTGGCATGCTGTTTTGTGACTCCAACTAGAACTTGGTGGAAAAACTTGGCCAAAACTTGACAATTAAATAAATATATATAATAGATGAAAAAAATTATAATAATTTTTTTTTTTGTTTCGAAAATTTTAAGTTGATTTTTTTCAGACTTGGTTGAGTCTGACACTAAAGATTTGAGTTTTTGCTGAAACTCGTGGTATTTCTGCTGGGACTGCAAGTTGAGTCTGCAGCAGACTTGCCAAGCCTGACTTGAACTTTGATCCATGAGTCCTTTCCAAGACTTGCCAAGTCTCAACGCATCGATTCTTACTTCATTGTTTGAAAGGAAATGTATAATAGAAACACATTTTTACATAGTAAGATAATGCCTTAAATTTAGTGCCATAAATTTTTCTTGCAAACACATAATTTCATTCCTCAATTCAAGTGTACTATGAAGATGTGATTTTCCTTTGTATACATGAGAGTTATTTTTACTTGATAATGTGCAACTTGAAATTTATTCTTGTGCAGGTTTGATGTTGATGTTCCTGGTGGTATGGTTTATAAAGAAAGCAATTTTACATCTCCTGGTAAAGATTTGTACTTTTATGCTTACTTAGCATGTTTATCGCCTAACCTCATACTTCTACCAAAACCTTTTTTTTTTTTTTTTCATTTGCTAGGTTTTTAGTCATTTGAGAATACGGTGGGTGCAGTTTGAGTTTGGCCATGTTCATTTTTGGCAAATGTAAAATGTATTGTGATGCATTTCTATATGGAGGTCTCTATTATTATATTGGAAATCTATGGGAAAAGTGTTAAGGACAGGGATAACTTTAAGAAACCCCTACAAGGTGTAAATCCAGTGAATCTTTACTTCCATAAAAATATTAATTTTATTACATTTTTTCGCTTTTTCGTGAAAAAAAGAAAAAATCTCCATTGGCGAATCTTTTCTAATTGCTAGAAGTCTGTGGAAAATCCTGGCGAAATTCATTTTTTTAAAACCACTAAAATATTTTCATTGGCAATTAAAATCTATTTTCAAACCAATAAAATATTTCCATTGGCTAATTAAACTTGTTTCCAAGCCACAAAAAATAATTTTGTTGGTGATTAAAACTTTTTTCAAACCAAAAAAATATTTTCATCAAGTAAATTAAACCTATTTTCAAATGAATAAAGAAAAACATTGGCTAATTAAACATAATTCAAACTACTAATAAAAAAAATTTTAGGTGAAATGTCAACGCAAATCAATATAACCACAACCGTTGGATGTGTTTTTGATGGATGGTTGTAGTTGAATTTCAGAAGTAAATCTCTAAAGCACTAGATTTGTGAATTGAAACCTCTAGAATTACACTAGAACTGTTAGATGTGGACACATGGCAAGATCAAGGCTCATCGCTCATTGTGGTAATGAACCTAATGGGTTGAAGGATTTTAGCGATGAGCGATACAAGAACTTAAGTGGAAAAAATATGCATGTTCATAAAGTTTGTTTTAAAAGAGGGACCCCCTAGGAAGAACACATTTTGTATCAATCCAATTGGAGAAGGGACGTACTTTCGGTTCAAGCTTGTTTTGCTCCTTTGTTTCTATAAGAAGAAATTCAAGGCCAAAAGTACTAGTTCGTTGTTTTGTATTGATCACAGAGAATTTTGTAAAGGGAATACATAGAACATTTTAGAGTTTTCTCTTAGGTTTTGAGTCAATCAGTCTGCATATGTAATTTTGATAACAATACATCAAAACCATTTCTCTCCTATGTACTTGTTTCATGAATTATGAATAATATGATCAAGGATTATCTTATTTATCAAAGATTGTGTGAATGGCAATGCAATAGGAATTTATAAGTAGTGTGATAAGTGTTGTTCTTTAAAAATGATGAATTACATATAAAAATTCAATACTCATGAAATACAATATAAAATATAAAATATCACAATTTCATGGAATACAATATAAAATATCATCAACTTTGAATATGATTTGCGAAGTGCAATATAAATAAAATATCATGAAGTGCAATGATTCACAATTTCATGGAATACAATATAGGAATATCATCAAGCAAATTTGGGAACAATGGAAACCCAATTCTTATGAAGTGCAAGATAAATACCTAAAGATGCTAATTCACTTCCATTTCCCAAATGGAGTCAGGGTCCCTAAACCGACGCTCAACTTGAGATAAAGTAAAAGAGTTTTACCCTGATTCCGGGAGTCCGCTTCTTCATTTTCTTCAAGGCATGCCTCAACTCAACATTCATTGTGTCACTGTCATTTGTCCCATTGCCAGTGCCACTAGTACCAGCATTTGGAATTGGAGTGTTGCACAACTTGGTCCTTCTTATTTCACATGCGGACCTCCAGATTGTGAGGCCCTCTTTCAAAGGAATTTTTTGACACTATATCGCCACCTTTCATCCCTCAAAGAAGTACTGGTCTGCTTGTTTTGTATTGACTACAAGAGAATTTTAAAAGGGAATATACAGAACATTTTAGAGTTTTGTCTTAGGTTTTGAGTTAGTCAGTCTGCATATGTGATTTTGATAACAATACTAGCAATTGAATACAAAATGGTTCAAATTCAAAACCATTTCTCTCCTATGTACTTGTTTCATGAATTATGAATAATATGATCAAGGATTATCTTATTTATCAAAGATTGTGTGAATGGCAATGCAATAGGAATTTATAAGTAGTGTGATAAGTGTTCTTTAAAAATGATGCAGAATCACATATCAAATTCAATACCATGAAATACAATATAAAATATAAAATATCACAATTTCATGGAATACAATATAAAATATCATCAACTACAGTTTGGAATATGATTTATGAAGTGCAATATAAAATAAAATATCATGAAGTGTAATGATTCACAATTTCATGGAATACAATATAGAATATCATCAACTACAGTTTGGAACAATGGAAACTGATTCATGAAGTGCAGTATAAATACCTAAAAGATGCTAATTCACTTCCATTTCCCAAATGGAGTCAGGGTCCTCAAACTGACGTTCAACTTGAGATAAAGTAAAAGAGCCATCTTGATTCTGAGTTTGCTCTTCATTTTCTTCGGCCTGCGTCTCAAATTCAACATTCATTGTGTCACTGTCATTTGTCCCATTGCCACTGCCAGTGCCACCAGTACCAACGTTTGGAATTGGAGTGTTGCACAACCTGGTCCCTCTTCTTTCACATGTGGACCTCCAGATTGTGAGTGCCCTTTCAAAAGGAATTTTTTTGACACTATACGCAGTTCCTTTCATCCTCAAACAATTTTCCAAATTCTTGTCTAGTTTGTTTCTTAACTTTGATTTCAAAAACGCCAATGAACTGAAAATTCTCTCATCCTCCACCGACCCCAATATCATTCTTTGACATAAATCAACAAGTTTGAAATATTTTGATATCGTACCATGCAATATTTCACTTTGACCTAAGTTTGTTCAAACCTTTGTTATTGATCCCGGTTCAGAGGCCTTCTCCATACCCATGGAAACATACTGGTCCCTCATAGCTATTGCAAAATTCTTACATTGTTGTCTAAGTTTATCTTCATTTAAAATTCCTTATATTGTTTGCTTATTGTATGTTACACTTGTCAAAAATAGTTCGATCAAGATATTTACTTTCTCATGAAAATATTTTGGGTTATCTCGGTTTACCCAAAATTGAGGATACACAATACCCATGGCTTCAAGTATTTCATGTCGAGGGAATCTTTCACGAATCTCTGACGAAAGAGATTTTGCAATTTCCTTCAAATTATCACTAACAGATTTAACAATGCCGTTAAAATCTTCCTCGTTAACAGATACTTCTCTGCTAGAGCGCCTGGCTGTCTTACAATGGTAAATTGGTATCTCATATCCACGTACACAGATACATAAGTGCCTGCTTGCATTAAACTGTAAATAATTATTAGGATTATTCAAATTAGTAATTTTCTGCCACATGAAATAATTTGGGCTTTCTTGTGTTAGATCTAGATATAGATGATTAAGGGCCAAGCATGTATGTTTACGTAGTTTGGCATATTCATAAATATACATAGTTTTGTCTTGGCTTTCTTCATAGGATTGTTCATTTCATTGAGCATGGGAGAAGACTAGCCAAAGTCAAGAGGCCCTATATCGCTTTTAACCTATGTAAGAGTTAGGAGCTTTGTTCATTAAAAGCAATGACACTGTGACATTACCCAATTAAGGATTGATATTTGAAAGAACTCGCTATGCTGGTCCATATGTGGGAGAGATCCATCTAGTATCGAAGTATCCTTGAGAAGCTTGTTTCTTGGTTATTATTCCCCGTGAAAATTCCTGTACTCACAAAACGTTTGGGACTTCGGCAAAAGTATGCGTAGATCGTGAACTAGATTTTCAACTTTTGATACTGTAGGAAACTTGCTTACAATTTTGAATGCTAAATTCATTATGTGGGCCATGCAATGAATGCCAAGCATGTATGGTGCACAAGTAGTTTGTAACTTTGTGCAAACACGACTCCTTTGACCTTGCATCACAACAGCTCCATCAACTCCCACACATACCAACTTTTTGGCAATTGTCAACTCATCCATACCTGCAATTTCATTCAAAGATTTCTTGACTAGTTCAAATAGATTTTGTGATGTTGAATTGTCCTTCATTTTATGAACACAGAGAAGATGAACTTGGCAAACATGTTGTTTTACAGTATACAAATGCATACAGACCCAAGAAGTATTGTCTATTGCAGTAACTTCATCTAAAGATAATGCAATGAAGTTTGACTCTTTTACTTTCTCCTTTAAATCTTGCTTTTCCACTGTAGCAAGACAGTTTGCCCATTCCCATCCAACGTTTACTGACCAATGTGAGAAAGGAAAGTGAGGAACACCCAAAAAAGATAATAAATTACAATATTCTAGGTAGTTTGTCATAGGACGCCCTTTGGACAAAATATGAAAAACAACATTCATTTGAACAGTTTTTGACAGATTTGCTCCTTCCATTGCTTTTCCAAATTGAGCCTCAAGTGTACCTTGACATGCAGCAAGCTTCGACATTCTTTGCTTATGCTCTTCATATTTTGCGGCATACTTAACATGAAGACATTCTTCCTTTGATTTCTATCGTACGACTGATTGCTCCTTTCCGTCTATGATTTATTTTTCATAAAATTTGCCAATATGCTTTTCTATAGTGTCAAGCTTTAGTTGCAACTTCTTGTCTCGTTTACATTTCCAACTATAAATCGTACACATGCATTCTGTTTTAGTTTCAACATCGTTTGCTTTCCCCATTGGTACAATGAATGGGTATTCTGACAACCAACCAAGTTGAAAATTCCTTGTCATTTCCGACTCGCGCCCCATTTTTGATTTGCCTTTTCTTTTCTTGTTGCCAACATCATCCTGATCCAAGTCAATGTCATGTCCTCGAATTGGAGGTATATTAAATTAATTATTTATTAAGTTATTCCAATAAAATATTATATCAAAAGGGATGACTTAGTATTTAATTAATTTAATATTAAAGTGACTAAAGTGACTAAAAATAAAATAATATCAAAAAGTCACTTGAGGAATCAAATAATATTCTTCTAGAAGCTTTTGGATATCATTGAGAGATCTTTATAAGGAGCTCATGGCTAAGCATTTCAACACACTTGATTTCGTTTACATTTATCATTACCTGCATGGTATGTTGCTGAAGCTAAATGCTTAGCATTCGCTTGAGGGTTTGAAGATTCTAGAGTGCCAGGTTCGGTTGTGAAAGATCAACCCTAGCTGGAGTTGGGGAATCCATCCAGGAGTTCTACTTGTGTTTAATTGGAGATTTTATTAGGTGTAGTAGCTGTTGTATTACTGCCCTAGCTGGTTGATTGGGTAGCTGATTTATTACCTCATCTTCATTGCAGTAGCTGATGTATTGCTGCATTCATTATCGCTGATTTGATTAATTACAAATTTAATGGTCTTGTGACCAAATTTGCATAAGCTCATTTGGATATCTGAAATTGATCATTTTCAACTGAAGAATTTAACTGCGGGTTTGATAATCATTTTTGTTGGAAGAATTCGTGTAGGAAGTCAACTTCTGTTATAAGGAATTTCGATTATGAAGATTAGTGTTAATATTCAGTCCAAGCCAACTTGGAGATAAGGATAAAGGTTTGAATATATTCAGATTGGCATCGCTTCCTAGAAGTCAACTCGACTTTGATAGGGTGTGAATATCAGAAAAGTCAATAAAGATCGTTGGCTTCTGAAGACGTCTTCAGTTTGGAGAAAATCGTATTTTTGCATGGAGGACGAAATTATATTTGGTAGCTGTGACAAGAGACAAGAATAGGAGAGACGTCTGCAAGATAAAGACAAAATTCGCTGGAGACAAGCCAATGTAGGACAAATGGGAGATTCAATATTTTTAAGAGAGACGCCATTGATTCTTTGACGGGAAAGATAAATATAAATAAGTAGTTAATAATAATATTACAAAGGGAGCCGATATCAAGGAGGAGATTATGTGAGACGCAAGAAGACAAATCTAAGAGACTAAACTCCAAGGAAGGAGTCTATCGCTACCATTCGGGAGCTGCTTTAAGTATTATCTTTAGGGAAAGACAAATTCAATAATATTAAATTCAGAAGGGACGAGTTGTATATGCCGATGAAGGCGAAGATTGAAGGCACATCGAATTTTAATGAGAATTCGTTGTTGCTTTCCTAAATTGATTTATTAGTCACTACCGCCACATCATCAGAGAAGTATCTGCAGATAATACTTTGCTGGGAGCTATATCGAGTCATTTTGGAGGATTCGGGTCCACCTTTATTGTGAGCCGTCGATGCTATTGGAGTCGCCAAGTATCACCTGAAGGAAACATCGAGGCACAAGAAGGATATATCATTACCTAGGTCGCATCATATCAGGCAGATTTGTGAAGATGAGGGAAGTTCGACTGTATAAGTTTATCACTCAACTTGGCGTTATCTTCCAGCTACATAT
The DNA here is from genome assembly GCA_007258455.2 of Sequoia sempervirens. Lineage (NCBI taxonomy): Eukaryota > Viridiplantae > Streptophyta > Pinopsida > Cupressales > Cupressaceae > Sequoia > Sequoia sempervirens. Next base: position 2,760 of record VDFB02053919.1, on the reverse strand, counting down.
TCCTTGGAGAGAGTATTGATTGTATATTTGCAAGCTTCAATCAGGTTCTGCTTCGATCAGGTTCTTTGTTTATTTGCAAATTTGATATAACATTAGATTGTTGGGTTGTAAGTAGTAAGAATCGATGCCAAATGTAGTATTTATAACCTTGCACATCATACATAAAATTAAGCTTGGAGTTGCTTTGTAAATCATTATGTTTCTAATGGACACTTACAATTAGTAGATTAGAGGTTGCTTATTGCATTCTGTAAGTGTTGTATTGCTGCCATTGTCACTGGCAAAACATATACCTCAGAGGGATTGATGTGTCAAAGCTTGCAAGCAATTACAGTCAATTAAGATTGCTTGATAAATGTTTGAAGAAATACCTATCTGCTGTAGCTATCTTTGCAGTCATTTTACAGTCAATTAAAAGGTTAATGTTCATGACAAATGTTTATTGAAAAGTATAGTTGCTGTAACCTTGCATTTGCATCATAAATTCAACAAAACATAGCATTTCATTTTCCAGTTCAGTCTTTTATACACTGCAAGCAGGGTCTAATATTGATGAAATCATAATATACGAAAAGAAAACAATAAACAATAGATAGATACGTTGGCAACAAAATGTTTGACGAAATGTCCAAGCATGAAAATTGAAAAATTACATCAGATTCTGCTCGGGACATCACAGTCAATTATCACCACCTTTAAGCTTTATAAGCTTTTGCATCTGACTTAATCGAGAAACCGAAAGCAAAATGTGTAAGAATAAATGATAGTTTCAATTGTATTTTCTTATATCAATCCATATTTGGTGAATTCCATGGGATTTTTAAATGGTATATTAAAAATTTGGCGAATCCCGCGTGCTTATACAACGATATGTTGTAATTTTCAAGGCGAAATGTGTCCTCAAATGTAATTATTTTTTAATGTTATTGACAAAAATAGGTCCTCATAAGCAACTATTTATAAATTTTAATTGGCGAAATGGGTATCCACAAGCAATTATTTGTAAATTTTAATTGGCGAAATGGGTCCTGATACAATGATGTTTTAATAGTATTGGCGAATATGTAGGTGTTCTATTACATGCTTCCGGGATTCCAGGCGAAAATATTAATCGGTCCATTTGAAACACGTAGTTTGTTATGGCAAATTTGTTGCTTAAATATGCCTCATAAAAAAATTCGTTGGTGAATGGACTTGCATTGGACTGATAATTTGTAAAATCTGAGCAATTTGGACACCCTGTTGGGTGCGATTAATTCGCCAATTTCGACTTGGCCGATTTCTAAATTTTGTCAATTGGCGAAGATTCGCCACTAAAGTTTTCCCTGAGTGTAGTGTATAGACGCTTGATTGTAAAGCATGTGTATTTATAGTATATTTTTGCAAGGAATTGCTTTGAATGTTCAAATAATGCCTTACAAGCATTAATTGGCAATCTCTGCATTGTCCAAAGAAAGGTAATGTATAGACAAGTAGGAGATTAAGTCTCGCAAGAGTCAATCAACCAAGAGCCATCACCAACTATGTTATTAGAGATAAAAGCATCACTACTAATCCCTTCATTTGAGGATTTATTAGAGGAATCATCTTTCTTCTTAGATTTGCATTCCTTCATGTGATCTCTCTTGTGAAAATTCCAACACTTATATTTAGGTTTACTAGGAGATTTAGACTTACCCTTTCCCTTGAGCTTCCACTTATCTCCTACCTTTTTCTTACCCACTCTATCATTTGACCTATCCTTGACAAATAGGACATCACTAAAGGAGTCATCCATGGATTTTCTTTTCATCTCTTCACTTAGCAAAAACCCTACAACATCCTCAAGTTTAGGTGAAGAATAGTTTCCTTTGATTGTTATAATTAGATTCTCCTATGGATTAGGTAAGGAACAAAGTAATTATGCACTTATCCTTGTCATCTAACTTGACTCCAATTGATATTAATTGAGTCAAAATTGAATTCAAAGTGAGTGATCATTTACAAAGTCTCACTCTTTCATCTCCAAAGAGTACAACTTCTATTTCAAGAAAAAGTTTATTAAGGAGACTCTTGGATTGATACATGGTTTCTATCTTCTTCCATAACAAATATGCAATTTGTTCTTTTGACACATTTATTAACACAAAATTTGAAAGACGTAAATGAATGGTACTTCTAGCTTTCTCAACTAGTTTACTCTAGGCCTTATTAAACATACTTGTAGGTTTTACCAAAGAAGATACATCAGTCCATTGATCTCTCTTTACAAAGAGGTCTTCAACTTGGAATTGACTCTGATTAGTGCTCTTTTGCTGTTCATGGTTTCAATTGTTGATTTTCTCCTCAAAGGATTGATCACATTGTTGAGTCGATTTGCTAACCTTGCGTCTAAAATCTTATGTTTTATATTGTTTAATTGTTTTGGTTGAGCCTTTTGTTGTGTAGGTAGTCATTGAGTTTTATTTATTGATTTTTTGAATTGTTCTTTTCTGATTTTGGCGGCCTACATTTGTTGTGGGTTTGGAAGAAATTTATTGCTCAGGTACCATGGGGAGTTTGTTCATCCCTTGTGGAGTTAAGGCTCCCCTAGCGAGTGGGGGAGGATACCAATGTTGTCGGAAGGAGAGAAAGTGGAGGAAAACGTTGAAGGTCATAGAAACTCATGCAAAGAAATTTTGAATGCAGAAGATGCAGAGTAGGCACTAGAGGCAACTAAGTTCGAAGTAGGATTTAAAGAAGACGGTGGAAATGGAGGAACAAAGAAAGACCCGTTCGAAA
>VDFB02053918.1:0-43015 GCA_007258455.2 Sequoia sempervirens | reverse complement strand
GCTATATGAGGGATTTCTGCAAGTGAGAACTTAGCTCCCATAAATTTTAAGAAATACTCTATGTTGTGTCATTTAATATCATACCAAAACAAAAATATATGGACTAAAATAATGTGTTTGGGAATGACTGATAATGAAGGGAATAGATTGTTTGTACAAAATTGGTGTTACATATGGGATACTACATGTAAAAATAGTGATTATGTAATATTTCATGATGATTTAATAGTAAAGGCCATGGCTAATCTTGCTCATATTTCACCAAAATTTCCTAATAGAATCATGCAAGTATTAAGACCTTTAGCTTTGAAGCCAGAGTAGGGGTACACTCACAATTTTGGTGATCGGTTCTTCTTAGTAGACCAAATAGTAATAAGGGTATATGGGTGTCATCAAGCCCTGCATGTCTAGCCTAATTTTTTTTCTATTCAAATTAAATTTTATAAAATTTATGTGGAAAATGTTATGGATGGTGCAGGATGCTATGAAAAGATAGAAAAAAGGGACATAACTTCCTAACCTAATTGCATGTGAGGAGTTATTCGTAGGGTTTGACACTCTTGAAGAACTACAAAACTATTTGAACATGGGGTATTCATTGAATTCATGAGGAGAAAGGGTGTTTGATCCTAAAGGGAACATTAATTTTATAAAGTAGACACTTCTCACTAAACTTGGGATTACCCATGTAATGGATTATGAAGAAGATGTAATAAGAAATTATTTTACACCTGTTGAAGTTTTTCAGAGAAAGAGGAAGTGGGAAATCATAAAGAGGCTTGAGGATGAGAAGAAGAAAAGGAATATTGGATTCCAAGGATTCTATGTTGAAGAAAAGGAGCCTATCAAAAGTATGAACGTAATAATTTACAAATTTGAGAGATTATATGTTGAACCAAAAAAGAAACCTAAGGGCTAGTCTTCAAAACGATCCAAGCTACCCATCAAACCAAGTAGTATTGTAATCACAAAGCCCCTACCAGACATTGCCATAATAAAATCAGAAGCATCCCTTGAGCAACCGAAACCTAAAAGGAAAAAGACACATGGAGTGGCCACCTTAGTAGCATATGAAATAAGTGAAGGAGTATTGGATAGATTAAAGAGGTAGCCAATGTACTTTTGAATTTTAAAGATGATGAAGTTGATAAGCCACCACCTAAGCTTGAAACTAATGCTCACAAACTAGAAGAAAGAGTGGATGTATATGGGAATAATGATCAAGAAGTGTATGATGATGAAAGGGTGATTGTTTCCCTTAGATTTATTAGAGATGATGAATTTATTCAAACTCTTGAGTTTAAGAATTTTTTGTTTAGGATGAAAATGAAAGAATTTGAGGAGAGACTCCAAATTAATAAGATGGGCACTGAGGAGTCATAACATGACCAAATTGTTTTCCAAACTCTTGAAAAAACCAGGATTAATGAAATTACTGCTAGCCCCCAAGAAGCAAGAAAATTGGTCTTAGAAAGCAGTATACTAATTATTCCTAGGATGGAGTTAAAAAATATATTCTTACTACATCAAGTAAGAAGGAAATAAGCTCCCATTTTTGTTTCTCAATTCAATTTAGATGAGGGAATGAGTGGCACATGTTACAATACAAGATTTGAAACCCTAGCCTTTTGGACAAAGAAAAAAAGAATAGATAAACCAAGATTGCTTGATGTTGTAAAAGAAATGAGAGGAATTGTCATGGTAAAGACACTTCAAGACACATCAACATTGGAGGTAGCTACTATGACAATGCACGAGCAACAATGTTTACTAGGGATGTGGTTAACGCTATGGAGCTTAGATTGGTAGAATATGAGAAAGTAAAGACTAATCTAAATGATGAAGTGAATAAGTTATTCATAGAAAATGAGAAATTTAAAGAGCAGTTGAAGTGTGTAGGTCCTTCCCAAAGAATAGAATTAATAGTATACCAGCCCTTGCTATCTAGACTAATACATGTGCAATCATTGTTGAAAAAGTAAATGTGCTAAAACAAGAATTTGAGAATTTGAAAAATACTAATGAAGAAACAAAGGAAAGAGAAAAGAGAGAAATCCTTTGGGTATTGGAACAAATCTTGGAGAATAGGGTTAAACTAGTTGTGGGAAAATTGGAAAATGTGTATGAATGTTATGTATCATTGTCACAAGAAGTTGATTAGATAAAGGCCCATGTACCTATATTGGACCCCTTATTCAATAAATGACAACCTATACATCACACCTTAATGACTTTGTGTATAATTTTACAAAGGAGTGTTGAGGCTCCCACAATTTTAAAGCCTAGTGAGAAAATGGTCCAAATGCTCATAGATGAGTTTCAATATATAATGCCCATAATTTTTTTTAAGAAAAACCCAACAACTTTTTTTTTTTTTTTAGTTTACTTTATCACGGAAAACAAACATATATATCAACACCAACAATTAGCAACCACACACTTGGTGTGATTTACTATCATGTTTGACATTAATTTTATTAATAACATTTAGTTTATAGCGTTCTTAAATTGTTACCACTCAAGATATGAACTCCATCATCATCTATTTTCCTAATTACATCTCTCTCTTTACAGTATTCAATTTTGTCTCAAGTAGATGTGGGGTTAGTATTAATTTATCGATACCTATACGCCCCCTAGGAACATTTGCAAAAGAATGATCTCGAGATTGGATTCACATGAACCATAACAAGAACCTCATTTCTTAAGCCTTGGTAAGAATTAACAACAGTTTATTATCTCATTAGTGTAAGAACAATATTGAAACACAGCCCAGCCACCTTAGGAAGTATATATATAGACATTACTAATACTAGCATGAAAATTGACCAATAGTAATAATATTATCAGATCATCGTTAGAACATTAATAATGATAACCTCTTTATTTAGTCACGATTTCAACAATTATTTCCAAAAGAGAATGGGAATATATATATTCTAATTTATCCTTTAGACAACAATATTATTATTTAAATAACTTTTAACCCTCCATCATAATGTTATTATTTAAATCCCAAAATAAATAATAATAAATATAAAACTAGTTGTGTCCTCGATGGCTCAAGCCTTTGTTCATGATACATTTATTTATTTATTTATTTGCTCATCAAATAATTTGACAATGTAATGCCCTAAATTTACACTAAGACAAAACACTACTATTATTTTCTGAAACCATCAATGAGTGCGTAACTAGTAGGGGTCAATGGGGGTAGTGTCAACACTATTATCATTAACCAAATAAATGAGAATATTACTTCGACATTAACAAAGATGTTGTTATTAGTTCCCATGAAGTGGAATATCTTGATGGAGACGATGCTATGATCATTACAACTATTGTAATACGAAATGTTCTCTAGAGTTAATATAAAAACTATACATAAATAAAACAATTATCTCTTCTATATGAAACACAATCTTACTTGTTCTCCCTATACTCTTTGAGCCACATGGCTGAAGTTGATGAAGTCAACATTATCAACAATAATTGAAGTTTAAATGTGAGAGTGGGGAGAATTTTTGAATATCAATTAACAAATTTATGTGTAATTATTTATTCAAATATTTAAAATTAATTTAATTACTTGTACTTAACATGATAAATAAATAAATAATCAATAACATATTTATATATTATTTTATTCTTACTTAATATTAATTACTCACTAAATAAATAGCAAATAATAAAATATTTACCTTTATGAGTTTTCCATTTTATTCCCTCAAAAAAAATAGATTTAAGAAAAGACTTTTAAGAATTAAATACAAACTATTTCCTTTACTTCCAAGTTATTATTTTTCCTTTAAAGAATAAAAAGAAGAGAATCGCATGAGGAGGAAATGAATTCTCTCCTCTTAGAATCCAAAGGAATATCCTACTCTATCCTTATATAGAAACCTTATTTAACTTTAAGATGTGGGGATATATTTCCCCCTTCCACTTTTACCATGTAACTATTTCATTAATGAATTGTTCGTGGAAAAGATATGACAACACTTATCATCACAAACTTTTATTTTACTCACTAATAAAGTTAGTGTTATCTCGTGCTAGGAAGTCATCACCATTGAGATATAATACTATTTACCATAGCATGCGTTGGCATTGGAAATATGTTAATTACATTATTTTAAAGTTTATTACCATTCTCACCTAGGAGGTGCCCATGACTATAGTGTTTATGGAGTTAAATTAAGGAAGGAAAGAAACAATTATAATTGAGATTAGACTTTGGCTTCTCACGTGGGAAGCTCTTGATGGCGCATCCCAGGGAATTGGAGATTGAAACAAAAAGGAACTTACCACATGAGTTTATTAATAGTTTGACTCCTAAGAATTTTGTAGACAAAAATAGTTGGAATATTAGCTGCCAATCTAATAGTGTGAAGCACAAATACTAGCCTCAACACGTCAACAAGTTACAGCCCGAAAACAATTGACGTAAGAGTTACAGTCCTCAGAGAGTAGTTGAAGATTAATATTGTTGAATTTTCTGAGGTGATTTCGTCTGGAGATTGATGTCACTGGTCAATTGGATAATTGCTATTAATGTTTTAGTACCAGAGGAACCACCTTATTACAGTAGTTACCTCATTCGACTGACTGATTGTTACGGAAATTCCTGTAAGTCGCCTGGTGTTTGATGAACCATTATTGTGACCATTCCAGACTATCGCGTTACGATTTTGAACTGAACGACTCATACCATCATGCTTATTTGGTTTTCCACTGTGTTTCTTCTAGAGGCATCATCTCCAAGAGTACTTGTATTAATTACCTGTTGTATAGGTCCTATATTGGAAGGAAAATTAATTGAGAATTATTCAACACTCAATCTACACTGTAATCCAAGGTGACACCTGCGGTGCATGTTACAGGTGCACACCAACACAAAATGGGAGCAAATTTAATTTTGCCTCTCTTAAATGGTGACAGAGACAACTGCTAATGTCAGGTTGACATTAACTATGTTTGTTACACTTGACTCTGGCCAAGGCTTCCCTCACTTACTGCAATAAGGCTACAACACCACATATTATCAACTTTATTTATTTCCAACAACCATTCACAATGGCTAGGCGCGAAAAACCAGGGAAAAAAATCTGCACAGAGAAAGATCCGCCTATATCACTTAAAAGTAATAGATACACAACATTAATATCGAGGATGAAAAGGTAAACATGTGTGGGTGTTATAATCTATACTGACTGCCATGGATAGAGACTTAATGCATCAATTCGCTAGCCAGCTTGCACAGAGGAAGGTAAGAGTTTAAAAAGGGTGTTATTGGAATCCAACAGACCCTAGTGATTTTCTTGGATGGTCAATAAATGAGTATTGAACGACTCCCCCAACCATCTTGTCGCTGCCAAAATGGAGATGCGTACAATCTTCCTTCCTCGGTATTAGTGCTATATACACTTGATGTGGTTTACTCTATCATTCTTTGTACTTCCTTAAAGATAAGGATGATCCGCAACAGTGACGATCACCACTTCACTACCTCCCTATTATGAAGATCATGACCATAGTTCAGACATTGACAGATTTATGCGTATTGTGTGCTAACTGCTCAGAGCAATAGTACGTGAGGTCTTGGCCCTTCATTCATGAAGAAGATGCTATTGAAGATACATTGTTTCGCATAGAGAATACCATCCTTATTACAAATAGATGCATTTATCTAAGAGTTGGCTGGTACTTTTGAAGGAAGGATGATGCCTTATTGCAATGAAGGAGCATTCTGCTATGGGTAGAGGTTGTTGCAATCTCGTTTCAATCTAGTCTTGATAACTAATCAAACAAAATTGCCCAACAACTTCCCACCTTTTTCTATGAAGGCTTGGTCTGAGAGGTGGGACATAGGGCAGCGGCCATTGAGAATAGGCGTAGCCTGAAACCCATGTTTCCAAGAGCGGTGAGAAAGAGGAAGGGCACATTTCTAGTTTGACTACAGAGGAATGCATTTTGGGTTGCTTTCTAGGTTGTACCCCTATGTGATAACTGCATTCCCATTCTGCCTTACCTTTGATTTGCAAGGGAAACAGTGTTATTCATTCTTTTGATATTAATATATGAATACCCCTTATTTCTGGAAGTTTAAATTTGCATACTAGTTTTTTTTTTTTTTGGTTCATGGTGTTCTATTTTAGTTCAAATGGGTGTTAACTTTGGATATTCTCTTGCAGACCCAAGATGGAAAAACAGGGCAGGTGTGCATAGAACAATCGTCCACACTCCATAATAACAGTAATTTTATGTCTTTGTGATTATCTTTAGAAGTCTAGGTTTGATGGAAGGTTATATATCTAAGGAAGATTTTCTGACCTATCCATAACAATGTGTGCTTATCATGCCTCAAAAGATTTTAAACAGATAACACCCAGTGAGATAATCTTGACCTCAACAATAATTTATTTTAAGCAATAAGGTACATTAAATTAATAGGAGAAATTAGCTAAACACAGTTTTATCCTTCTTCCAAAATACATAAAGGAGGTTGATAACAGCTTTATCCATATTCTACAATTAGTTTATCCATTATATTAACAATGCCAATACTGGCAAACCTAACATTAAAAGGTATCACATAAACCTTGAACTGGTAGTATTACAATTATTATTGAAATAAGATATAATGAATTTTCCTACCAAGTAAATTTTCCTTTTCTTTTTTTTTAATCTCTTTCATGTTACAACAAAACATTAGCTTTCCAACGTACAACCAGATTTTAAGGAAATACCATGAAAGGAACACATATGATTCAGGTTTGCACCCCACCCTACCATAATGGTGTCATGGAGCCTCATAAGCTCTAGCCATACCCCCGAGCAAGGAGTTATTAAAACTCCATGATGATAATGGAGTCTTTTCCCATTTTTACAAATAATAGAACTAACATAGCACCATTTTCATACATCTAGGCTCTCTACTTCTATTTTCAACCATAATCTCTACACTATGTGACATTTTTTTTTTTTAACAACCAATAAACAAGAGTAAATGAAAATAGGAAGAACTTATCTCTTTTCTTTTAGGTGAAGGGATTGAACTTTTCCCATCCATCTTTCCTCTCCAAGCGAAACCATTTTGTTCACTATCTTACCAAGAGGTAGACTCCTTTCCTCTCCTCATTCTTTCCACCATCTCCATTCAAGTTCTCCAAGAGGAGAAGTGGGTAGCACCCCACTCCTTCTTCCTCTCCCAATATAAAGAAGTTTCACAAATTGCAACTCTTGGATGGGTAGGTGTGCAGTGTACCTCTCCCCATCAATGAAGGTCATTTTTTCCCTTTAATGAGAACATGCATTTGGACAATCACTACACCTTTCCACCCTATCCTTTTCTCAAAATTCGTCACTCTCCATTATGAGAGCTTTTTAGGGGTCAAATCATGTTGTAGGGGCACTATTGCATGCCCACTTGACCCCTACCACTATGGTATAGACCCTAGGTGGCTTATTTTTGCACCCTAACCCAAAAATTTGACCAACAACTCTTATTAAAAGCTCACTCAAGGTTCTATCCTAGTTTCAAACATAGCTAGGGATTTTCAAGACCTAATCCCCATTTACACCTCACATGAACCACAACTAAATGCCCTCACAACCTTAGTCTTCCAATTAAATTTACTTGCTTTTAGGCCCCAAATGGGGGTCAAATTTATATCCTCAAGAAGAAGTCTTTTGATCCACTCTTGATGGTTCTCCCTTGTCATGCTAACACTATTTCCTTCCTACACATTACCAACGCAATTGTAAGTATCAATTGTGTATCACATTAATCTGTTAGCTAAACATTCTAAGCTTTAACTATATAATCATCCATCTAGAATCTCAATTGTATTCCATGTTATACAAGTGCATTCCATCTTCATGGTAGTGACAATAAAACATAATGTCAAATTGATATACAAGAGTATTGCCAAGAGATCACCTTATTTATTATCCACAGTTTACTTAATCACCAATTCAAGAAAAATATAAGAAAAATTATGGTTGTCTTAAGTACATACGAGGTAGGGTCTTACACAATACATATCTACAGAAGACCAAAAGATCGAGGAAAGAATGGATTCATTTGACACACTAAAGTAGTGGTTCGTGCCTAAGATGCTAAGGGATCATGATCAAGTGAGAGGCTCCATGGATTGGATACATGAGTTTAGAAAAATTGTTCCCAACTGCCTCACTAATTTATGGATATGTGCAAGAAGTTAGGTCCACATAATGTTCAAAAAGTGGAAGTGTTTTTCTTGATTTTTCAAAATTTATCACAGTTTGACTTAAAATTTGAAGCACTTACACATTGAATCTTTACAAATTTCAGTAAATTGAAATTTAGTATTTCGAGTCTAGTTTTCAAACATGTAATTTATTCTAATACGAAGATGATACAAAATAATTTTTAATATGAATGTATAAAAACCACTTTTTAAAAGTCACTTTTTTAGGAGCATACCATGCACGTGCACAAACACCATAATTTGATATAAATAAAAGTATTTTTCTAATTCCTTTTTGGGAAAGATGTATATTATAATAAATATTAATGAGGATATTTTGATATATTTTTTTCATAATATTTATTTATTTATTATTTATTTATTGGCCGTAATTTCTAGTTTTTAAAACCTTTGTGTACAGACACCATAACTTGACCTAAACTTATCATTTTTTGAATTTTCTTTTTTTCATTGTGTAAATAATTGTCTATAGATTGATGCCACATATTTTTTTTAACAAGAAAATTAACAAATTAAAAGCTATTAAAAAAACACGAAAACCTGTTATTTCAAGTTTATGTACCTGTTTCCTCATAAATTAATTAAAAAATAGAAAAATAATCAAATGATAAAAAAAATTACATATTTTAAAACTAAACATTTTAATATATAATGGGTTTTAATTTCATAAAATAATTAAAAAAAAACCTCATTAGCTATATTGTCAAAGTGAGTTTTTTCTCTTCAAATTATCATGACCTTGTACTTTTAAGTCTAAGCCTAAGTGTTGGATTACCATGCCATTTTTGAGCCTACATCCAACTAAAAAAAATTTCTTGTGAGTTTCAAACCTTTTGGAAAAATTACCCACTTCAAAATGGGTACCTATTTAAAAAAAAAGAATGGGTATTTGTTTTAAAGCTAAAAAATGACACTTCCCTTGAATGTGGACCCAACTTCTTGCACTTACCCTTACAGAAGGATGGTGACATAAATATTCACCAGATCAATATAACCTTGGATGGAATTATTGCACTAGATTTTGGATACTCAAAATTCATCACCTTCTACCTTTTTTGTATTGTTTCGGTCCTCCATGTGGCTTTGGCCTAGTTGTTCCTTGATTTAATGTTGTAATGTGGTCAACATGTTCACATTAGGTCTTGGGCCCTAGAAATTTGAAATAATTCTTGAGTGATGTCTTACTTAAGTGTTGTAAATTGTTATAACACACTTTCACACTTTTCTAGGACCTTATTAATATATTTCACCTAAATAACCTCTTTTTATAACTTACCAAGCCTTATTTCAAATTTTTGTAAAGTGTTGTAACAAACTTTCATGCTTTTCTAGGCTTGTCGCCAATAATTTGACCCTTTCTTATGTTTAAATTACCCCTTAATACACTTGTAGGCCCTAATTAAGTGTATTATAGAGAATAATCTCGTTAAACATCATTTAATACACTTTAATTCAAGACACCCACTTCAATAATTTCCCTAGTGGGACCAAGTCGCCACTTGGGGCGAATTAGTCCCATTTGGCTCAAAAATCAAAATTATTTCAAAATTCTAGCAAGATATTATTTTCTAAGCCTTGAGGTTGGCCTGTGATGTGGTATTTTTAGAAAAAATTGTATAATCATATATAAATATAGGCTTTTCCTCTCATTTTCACCCCCATTAATTCACTTATTAATTCATTCACTTAATCATTCAAACAATCATCAAGCATCCATGCTATGCATTCTAAAGCATATATTCATTGGAGCATCTACTTGCATATCTTCATATTTCTACTTCAAGGTTTTGGTGAGTTGTAGCATTGCAAGTTCTTCATGTTCATCATTCTCTTTTAATTTTATTTCATTTTCAAGGGTTTAATTACCAGACTGTAGTTTGACCAAGGAAAACCCTTATTCACTAACCCTTAACATTTTTTCCACTCTTTGCATGTGTTTTTTGAAGGTCTTGTATGTAGATTTCTCAAAGAGCAATGTGTTAAAAAGTGTCAACAATTCATCAAAGTCATTCAAAGTCAACAAAACTTTAAAAGAAGCTTGGAGATCACCTACAGACTAGATTTTGCAGATTCAGATCTAGAAACCTGTCAGGAACTGAAGTACAGACTGGGAGATACAAATTACATCTTCAAATTTTCTAAAAGTTGAAGGTGAACTAAGTCACCATCAGTGGTGACTTAGTCCCATTGCGAGGCCTGAAAAGTATTTTCTGCAATTCTGGGTACCCTTTTGTCTGAAACCTATTCTGACAAAATTTCCCCAAAATAGGACTAAGTCACCTAGCTTGGCGTAAGCATCCCAGTTGGCTTCAACAGTGACTTCTATTGTATTCCAAAGCTCCTCTACATCACATTCCAGCCTCTAGGTTCACCTCTAAAGTCTCATCAATTTCTATTACAGTTTATTTGCATTCTTAGATCATTTTTCATATCACATTGATTTTTGAAACATCTTGCATTTTCTTAATTTTGCATTCATAGTTTATCTTCTTTATAAATTTCTAGCCTTAGGAAGAATCTCCCTTGACATATTTCAATCTTTATTGCATTGGAATCTCACGGAATTGTTCTTGAGGGTGAGCTTTGCAAAATCATATTCCTCTTCCTTATTCCCTTTTTAGGTGTGGATAAGAGAAGTTGTGACTCCATTTCCATTTTCCACATTTTGGTGAACTTGACTTTACAACATTATATTTCTTATTTTAAGTGCATTTACATCCTAGAATTACATTTCATTACATTTTACATTGGTTAATTGGCATTCTAGGATTTTGAATTTTGCATTAGAGAAGAGCTCATATAGCTTGCATTTTTGTATTGCATTTCATTAAAAGATAACAAACTTTTGCATTTCCATACTCTATCCTACATCTGAAAATCTAGAAAACATAAAAACCACTTCAAACATTTTGAACATTCTCAAAAAAATCACTACCTAGACCCATTCGCCAGCTTGGGCGACTTAGTCTAGTTGCACATTCTACATTCTAATTTATGTAATTTCTAATATAGTCTCTTCATTTCTATTTTCTGTCATTATATTTCTGTTACTATTTCCATATTTGCAGTTTTATTCAATTTCTTGCATTTACATCATGGATATGTGTTTCAATAAGCTTTGGATCTTAGTAAAATCCTTAGTTGATATGTCAAGTTGTGCCTTTGGAACTGATCCTAATCAAATTGAGCTTCCTCATGCTCTTTCAACTCCTCATGAATGTCCTCCTCATGATGTTGACATCATTGGAGAAGATTATGATAGCGTAAATAAGTTCCTAAATGAATGCCTTGACAACCTTGAAGCTAATGCATCCTTTTATCCTTCAATGAAACAACATCACCTTCCCATAATACCACCTCCCGATATGTTTGGTTACTTACATCCTAAAAAAAATGGACCTAAGTTCCCTACACAAGGTTCAAAGCTAGTTGTTCTAAACAAACAACCACTCAACCATTCTATGATAACAAAGTAACAAATAATCAAATCAGCATTGAAGAAACTTATGGAAAAGGTTTTACTATTTTGAGAAAAAAAGGATGTGACACAACAACTAATCATGGCATTCATCAACTCTTAGAACAAAATCCAATAGATGACAACATAGCGTGGTTAGGATATCAAGATCCCTCTCCTAACAACAAGCCTCCTAGAGAATATATGAGGCTTCATGATGATGGCACGGTGATCTATGATTCCCCTCTCAATCTGAATATCCTCCTCCCTTGAGAGCAACCCTTGGCTAATAACAATGACAAAGATGAGAGGATCACTTTTGGTCTTCCTCCTTCATTTCAAGAAAAGGGTTAATCTAGCAAACACAAAAGACCTTACAAGTTACAAAAACTAAATTTTCCTCTTCGTCCACCACCTGAATGTGAAAGGAAAATGTAAACACTCTTAAAAAAAGGACTCATACAATTTCCACCTATGCATAGGTTGGTGATATATCCTAAAGATGTTAATGTCCCACATTGTGCATATCATCGCGTTCCTAGACATATAAGTGATGAGTGTCATAAATTGAAAGAAATACTAAGAAAGTATCATTTCAATGGTGATAATTGCTATCGAATAATTCCATAAACCACCCTCCAAAGTTACTTATCATGTGTAATAGTTCTAGAACATTCCCTTCTAACTATTACATGATCTTTTCCATCACCTACCTTAGCTCATTCCTACCTTGCACCCAGTGGGGGCAAGAAGTTGCTAGCCTTGTCCTAGGTAGTAATGCATTTGTCATTGTCCCTTAGGTTCATCATTCAACTTCCACTTATACTGATTGAGATTGGGAGGCAAATAACTTGCTCAATGGTTGACTTTCATTTCCCTTACTAGTCTTTTTTATTTTATATTTCTTACTTCTTTTTCTTTTGTGTGTTTGCATGTGTGTAATGTGATCCCCCTTGATTTTTTTTTTGATGTTTCCTCTCTTTGATATTCCACTATTTGTACCTTCATTATTCTCTATGTTGTACATCATTTTCACATTTTTCTTTTGTCTTTTCTTTTGTTTTCATTTGGGGATGATAAGGCATTGAGACATTAGTGTCCCTTTCATGTTGACCCAAAAGGATTTTCTTTTTCTTTTCCTTTATTTTTTTGTCTTACCTTGTGTTTTCCTTTTGGGATGACACAAGGAATTGTGTTGTGTCTCTTTCATGTTATTAAAGAATTTTCTTTTTCTTTTTTTTTTCTTTTATCTTTTCTTTGTGTTTCCAGGGATGACACATGACATTGAGACATTCATGTCTCTTTAATTGACCAAAAGGATTTTCTTTTTATTTTCCTTTTTCTTTTTCCTTTTCTTGTTTTTCCTTTTGGGGATGATGCAAGGCATTGAGACATTCATGTCTCTTTCATGTTGACCCAAAAGTTTATTTCTTTTTCTTTGTTTTTTCTCTCTTTGTGTCATTCTTCTAGTTCTATGTATTTGGGGAATGATGATAGTTTCGAGCTCTCTAAAAACAATTATTGAAAAGAACATACTGACCCCAAATCCATAGATCCCTTATGTGTTTGGTGTTTTCATTTTGCAGGAAACCCCTTCCTTTTCTTTTTTCCTTTCTCTTGTATGATGTAGCCTTACTAAAAAACATATGACTTGGCATAATGGATTTTCAAGTTAGCTCTCATTTCTTTTTTCTTGTTTACATTTTTCATTTGCTACTTTAAAGTGCTCACAGTACGGTGTTTAGCAATTCCTTTAAAGTGGGGGAATACATTGGGATTATTATTTTTCATTTTTCCTTTCACATGGTTCTTAGTGACTTGATGCAATGCACTGCATCCCCAAAGTTGTGAATCTTCTATTCTTCGATCGGTCCTCTCTTGGAGACATTAGACACAATGTCCCCTAAGTTAAAGACCACGCATGAACTAAGAAAGACTCATTTCAACATCCTTTGCATGTTGTATTTTGTATTTTTTATATGGAAAAATTGCATAACATGGCTTGCATGCATGTGGTGCCACACATTTGTTCATGAGCTCCAAGAATATGAATTTTTTCTTGTTCTTTGAAGCTCGAAATGTCATTTTATTTTGTGGCACCTTATTAATGTTATTAGGGGGTATAACTTTGGTATGGTGAGCAGGAAACCCATTCTGAGGCATGAATTTCCCCATAGCTACTGGTGTGTGTGTCAGTGAATACCAACCATGAGTGTATGTTTCTCACCTTTTTGGCCTTCTCACTCGAGAAACAACCATGAGTTCTGTCACATCAGAGCGAGTATGCATTTTTCCTAATAAACATCCTAGATCTAATCCACATCATTTTGGACAAATGATCTAAGCTTGATTTGATTCATTCATTATTGCTTTCCTTTTCTCCCTGTCATATTTGGATTTGTGTGCTTGTGCCTTGTCATCATATGTGTTCCCTTTGTTCTTATGATGGTTTGTCATGAGATCTTGATCCTAGGGGCTTGGTCGCCCCTCTTTATCAATTTTTTCCCATCTTGATAGCATCGGTTCATAGGAACCCTTCTTGATTGCGTGTGGGTCCACTTTAGTTAGAGTTTGAAGCAAGTTCACCCTCTCACTAAAGTGGGGGATAAATGTGGACACCAAAAAAGTAATCCTTCTACATTTTCTATCTCGTTTGGGTCCTCCCTATGAATTTGGCCTATTTTTTCCTTGATTTAATGTTGTAATGTGTTCCACACACTTGATGGAACCTACAAAGTTCTGATGTTCCATCTCAAAGTCTTGTTACATTTTGGTTGATAGTTGTGGGAATGGGAGTTTATTTTCTCTTCACTACTGAGGGGTTGTTTTGCAGTTTTGACTTCCTATTGCCCATTGTCGGTCACTTCAAAACTTCTTATGCCAATCACTGTCATCGGGTAACTAGTCTCTCATGCCTAGGTCTAAATGTCTTAATTTTTATAAGGATAAGTAAAGAGCCATTTTTCCTTTACATCCTTTGCATTATTATGACTTAGGTGTATTTGATCCTTTTCTATCGTATCATCCTAGAGGGTCCCCTTCATTAGAATAACTTTTGAGAACTTGTCTAAAGGTTTTCACTTAAGTCTTGTATACCTTCTATCCTTATCGCTCATCACTCATCAATGCAGAAGTGCATGTTTCGAATTCACAGTGGTATTTCTTTGGTATCACTCATCACAAATAATTGTCGAAGCTCTTAATTTAAATGCAGGATGAGTGATGTTCTTTGTGCCATTGAGGGATCACTTATTGCTAATGGCTTTTGAGCCTTGAATATTGCATTAGTGATAAGCGATGGAATTTTGCCTTAAGTTCTTATTTTTATCACTTATCATGTAAATGAACTGTGAAATAATAAATTTCAATTAGTGATGAGTGTATCATAGATATGTTTTAAGTGCTAAGTTCTATATTACTTATATGTGATACACATTGTCACCATGAAGATCTCTCATCACTAATTTCTTGCAAACTATATGAGGAGAATTAACAATGAGCAATGCCCTAATATTTTTGTACTTTATCGCTCATTGCAGATCCATTCCAAAGCTTAAGTTCTATAACAATGATGAGCAATGAAGTTCTCTGAAAGGTTTCTTTTGCTAATTTGAAAAGATCTTATGTGTGATGTATTTTGTACCGTTTATTTTCATGTAGGTGTATGTGTCTCAATTTGGTCTCTTCATTGTATCTCCCATCACTAGTAGGATTCAATGTGCAAGATATGAAATAGCGATGAGCAATGGAAAATGAATGTAATCAATGGACGATCCATAGATCTAAGGGCTGAGATTTCATTGCATGAATGATTGCATTGTTGATAGAGCCGGTCAAGGATGAGGTATATCAACGATAAACGACAACCCTTTGCATGAAGAAGTGATGTGGTAGAATCCTAATGACATCATATAAAGAAAGAAAGAAAGTAGCAAGGATAATCAATAACCATTGATCTAGTATTAAAATAGAGTGATCAACGATCTGGGTTTAAACATGAATGACTATTTGTCAATTCGCTCCCTCAAATGTACTATCAAGAATTAATGGTGACATGCTTGTCTCTTGGCTATAAAAGAAAGTAGATACCTAGTTGATCATGCACTTAAATTGTCTTTCAAGAAAAAAGGATACCATAAGCTGCAAAAATTGTGCAAGAAGCTTCAGAAACTACAAAGTAATAAGTGTGGTGATGAGCTTAGTTTTTGGTCTAGTTTTGGTTAGAATCTCTAGTTTATTTTCTCATAGATGTCATGGAATTTAATGCTTAAGTGTTGGTATTGACATAATGTTTCGCTGAAACCATTGACATTTGATAGTATCCCATCTCTGCAAGCTTTAATGATATTTGGCATATTATGTGGGTTATTTATATTGATTTTTCATGTGATTAATGAATGTTTCTTAGAGTGGTTATAGATGTGTAGTTATTATGCATACTAACCTTGACATGCATATTTAATATGACAAGATGAGGAAGGCACTACTAGTTGGGCTTGCATCGTAATGTCTAGTTGATAAATCACTCCAAGTCAGAGGCAACTGACAGTAAAGATTCTTCAAGCAATTGAACGTAGCCATCTTGCAGTGGAAATTAATGATCGAACATGCATGGGTGTTACTGTTATGTTGAATCTACGTTTGACTTGCATGTTCGACTAGATTCCATACATGCATAACCGCCATTGCTCCACTTTCCCTTATTTTCCCTAAATGGTGTTCTCCCAATCACGGAGTTGACTTCCTTGTTTAGTTGTAGTATAAATAATAATTTGATGCCCATTCTTCAAGTGGTTGTACGATTTGACATTGTACTCTCGTTATCTAGTTTCAGTAATGCAAATACATTACAATTAATAAAATAAAGTTTTGAGTTTGAGAATCTGAGTTCTTAGAGGATACTTATCCAAGGGGGCTCATTTGGTAAGTAATATGTCTTCTTAGCTTAGAATTAGTTTAGTATTACTTGTTGTTTAGTACTTAGAAATATGGTATCAACTGTTCCTACAACCAAAGAAAATAGAGTAATCTCCTATTTGTCGCTTAGATTTTAATTCTTCCTCTACATTTCAAGTTGTTGATTGATATTTAGCATTTGCTTCATTTCCTTTTAAGAAATTTATTTTTAGTATTTTGTTTCTTAGTTGTATAATGCAATGTCTACTTGATCCCCTACTGCACATACTATGCTGACCCATTTCAAGTTCATTTCCTTGGGTTCAAGAGATATTCATGTTAG
This sequence comes from Sequoia sempervirens, assembly GCA_007258455.2. Taxonomy (NCBI): domain Eukaryota; kingdom Viridiplantae; phylum Streptophyta; class Pinopsida; order Cupressales; family Cupressaceae; genus Sequoia; species Sequoia sempervirens. The sequence goes on along the minus strand of VDFB02053918.1, from coordinate 26,067 downwards.
ATGTCCAGTCTCTCATGATGAGAAATTCAGGTTAGATGTCTAGTCTCTAAATTATGGTTGTAAAGGCTTAGTTATGAAATCATTGTAGGAGGCCAACATTTTTAGCGCCATTGTTGAGGATGGTGTCAAGCTAGGAAGTCTTTTGGAGTCATTGGTAGTTTTCTTGTTGTAGTTTTTCTGAGATTTGTTCTTAGCATACCCTCACTTAGGAAGTAATGACCACCCTTGATTCTTTACCAATTCTTTGTGTGAGCTAACTGATAGTGAGTGATACAGCATGCATATAGAGGAAGGAGAAAGGATGCTCTTTGGTGATTTCTTCCTAACAATCCTCATCCATTTTAGGTAGTTGAGTACCAGAACCTACCAAAAGAAGAGGAAGAAGAAGATCCATACCCTTTTTTTCATGCATATCTTGATCTGACTAGCTCTGAAGTCTCCTCTGAAGATCAAAATCAGCTTGAGAACCCCTTTGTCTTAGAACCAGATCAAGTAGGCATGGCTAATGCAAATAGGAACAGACCAACTAGCTTTTCCTTTCCCCATCGCCCATCAAAATGAAGTTGAAAACATCAAGAACATTCCCGCCTCAACACTCCCCAAGTTTTATGGACTTGTGATAGAAGATCATGATACCTTCTTATTTGAGTTTGACATACTCTACAGGAGTTATGATTACACTACTGATGCCCATAGCCTTAAGTTATTTCCCACCAGTTTGAAAGAGGTTGCATTAACATGGTTCATGAGCCTAGGAAAGGATACTATGGAAACTTGGGAAGACATGAAGACAAAATTCCTTGAGAAATACAAGAAATACCGCAAGGGTAGTGATATGAGAGGAGGTGACATTTTTAGGATGCAACATAAGGAAGATGAGATCCTGGAAGATTATATTGCAAGGTTATTGTTTTCTTGCAAAATTCCCTAGATAATGCACTTAATGAGGACTCACAAGAGTTTCTTTTCCTCAAAGGTATCAATGACAATTGCACTGATGCTTTGGACCTCATGGTAGGAGGAGATATCTCCCAAGTTCCTTGGGAGCATATCAAGAAAATATGCCAGAATTACTCTAGGGAAGCTTCAAAGAAAGGGAGAGCCTATCAATCTTCCATGGGTAAGTCAACTATTGGTGGAGTTTGAAGAATGGAGATTACTAATTTGTTGGTAGATTTCAAGTAATATATTAACAACAATCTAGCTACTCAGCTAGATACACTTCAAGCCAAAAAGAAGCAAGAAGAGGCAGAAATTATGTTGACAGAGTATTGTCCTCACTACAGACAAAAGGACTCTAGATGTTAGATGGTAGATAACTTGGAAAGCAGACAAATTTCACCTGAGTTCAAGCCAATTCATATTGAAGAAGACCAAGTCTACTATTTTTCACAAAGGAATCCTTGGGATCCAAGATAAGGTATGCTACCATATCCACTATCCTATGTTGGGCCATATTATAACTCTTATTATTCTAGTAACCAATGGAAGCACCCATATCCACCCAGTTATGGAGGATATCCACCATAGCCTTGGAGTAACCCTCCAAATGCATGGCCTAGTTATCAGAGTTCTCCACCTCAGTGGCAACAACCTCAGGGGAATTGGCAAAAATTTCAAGGGCACTAGCAACCACCTCCAAGAAATTGGAAGCGAACAAATCAATGGAGAGGAGGAAAACAATGGCCTACCTAGACAACCAGTTACATGCAACCACCTTCTCAACCTCAACAGCCTGCTCTAATGCCTCCACTTTCTAATCCAAGCTTAAATTCCCCTAAACCAACTCAGCTTCCAGCTCATCCCACACCCAATCCTAATAACAAAACATAACAACAACCAACATACTTTTCTTAGTCAAATGAATTCCCTGCATATGTTGTGAGTGTAGGTGACATCCATTTGCATTCAGAAACTACTCTATTAGGCCCTCCAAATACAATTATCATTGAACTTCCTGTGGAAGAGGAGGAGGAGCCTCTAAATGATCCTATTCAACTAAGTGCACCTAATAATCCTAAACCAGTTCAAGCGAGGTAGACTAAAAAAGAACCACCATTCGCTCAGAGATTGGAAATTTCCAAGAAGAAAGAATAAAATGAGGATACCACTTTTGACATCATGGATCAACTAAAGCATATATGTGTTCAAATACCCCTATTTTAGGCCATAAAGTATGTTCCAATCTATGAAAAAGTGATCAAGGAAGCTTGTCTTAAGAATCCAGGAAGGAAGAAGAGAGACCCAACTACAGTTCATGTGGTGGGCTAGCTAGCTAATATCATGTTGGGAAAAGTGACTATTCCCAAGTATAATGATCTAGGAAATCTTGTAGTAGCAGTTGTCATAAACGGGATCCGAGTGAAGAATGCATTGATTGATTTAGGGACAACAATCAATGTGATGACCAAGGAAATCCTGCAACAACTAAATATTGCAAGTATGATATCTACTACTACTATCCTATAGCTTGATGAGAGCTCTACTATTAAGCCTAATGGTGTAGTGGAGGTTCTTGTGGTAGTTCTACACTCATGGGAATACCTAACAAATTTTATGATTTTTTCTCCCAAGGCTACACTAGGTAGGTATCCCATCATTTTTTGAAGGCCTTGGTTGGTGACTACAGATGCATACATTGGATGTCAGTCAGGTTACATGACTATTTCAAATGGAAGGAGTACTAAAAATTTTGTTCTTCATCCACCCGATCAGTCATCTCATGATGAGAAGATTCTATATGGCCATAAGTTGGTGAAGAGGCCGATTTTGTGGCATAACTTATGATGCTAGGTAGAAGTTATTTCATGCAACTCCAAGATGAGGATGAAGTATTGGCTAATATCATTCAGAACCATTATGAAGTGGAGGAAGCATCATCTTCTACTTTGGTCAGGACACTTCTGCCTACTCTTCCTGTAGCCACTGTTCCCACAGATATTCTTCCTACAAATGATCTTCATGTAGCCACTCTTCCTGTAGCCACTATTTCTACAAACATACTTCTTGTATCCATAAGTGTGTTCCATACATTATTTTCATATGAACTAAAGGTACCATGTATTAATCAAACATCCATGATAGAGTTAACTACACAAGTCCAAGTGTCCAAAGGAAAATATCTGAATGTTAATAGTAAATTGAATGAAGAGAAAAATCTATTATTGGTAAACTTATTAGGGTCCCATCAACATGCATTTCCATGGGATTATCATGATATGAAGGGACTGGATCCTAAACTTTGTACCCACAAAATTTATATCAGAGATGATTGCACTCCAGTAAGATAGCCACAAAGAAGGATTAGCCCTACACTAAGAGAGGTTGTGAAAGGAGAACTACAAAAATTGTTAGACATAGGATTTATCTACCCCATTTTAGATAGTCAATGGGTATCTTAATTAATTATTGTGTCCAAGAAAGGAGGAAAATGGTGAGATTTTGTTGATTATAGAGAACTTAATGCTACCACCAAGAAGGATCATTTTCCTTTACCCTTCATTGATCAAGTTTTGGACACACTTGTAGGAAAGCAATACTTCTCTTTTCTAGATGGATTCAGTAGTCACAACTAGATCCAAATTGCACCAGACGACCAGGAGAAGACCACATTTACCTATCCATAAGGGACCTATGCCTATTTGGTACTCCCATTCAACTTGTGCAATGCACCTGCAACTTTCCAGAGGGCAGTCATTAGCATATTCTTAGACATTTCTCATTATTGCATGGACATTTATATGGATGACTTCACCACTTATGGTGCTGATTTTAATCAAGCATTAGAAAATCTCAAGAGAGTCCTACAGAGATGTGAGGATCAAAAATTGTCCTTAAATAGTGAAAAGCACTTCATGATGATGCAAGAGGGTGTAGTTCTTGGCCACTACATCTCCCACAAGGGAATTCAAGTAGATCCTACAAAAATTGAGGTAATCACAAATCTGCCTACACCTACAAAGCAAAAGGATGTCAATATTTTCTTGGGTCATGTATGAAATTATAGGAAATTCATCAAGGATTTCAGTAAGGTAGAAACACCATTGTATATCCTTTTAACTAAAGATGTTGAATTTCAATGGACTGAAGCTTGTGACAAGGCATTTTTTGACTTGAAGGCAGCTTTGATTCATGCTCCCATACCCAAGGGACCCAATTGGGAGCTTCTTTTCTACATCCACACTAATGCATCAGATTATGCCATAGGAGTGGTCTTAGGAAATAAAGAGGGAGCTATTGAAAATGATATTTATTTTGTTAGTAAAAATTTGCAAGGAGTTGAATTCAATTATATAGTGGCAGAGAAAGAGATGTTGGCAGTAATTTATGCATTGAACAAATTTAGACATTACATAACGGGCAAGCAAATATTTATGCACATTGATCATGCAGCCATTAGGTGTCTCATGAATAAACCTTTGATCATAGGTAGATTGGAAAGATGGTTATTGTTGATGCAAGAGTTTGATATAACCATTGTGGATAAGCAAGGGAACGATAATGTTGTTGCAGATTTTCTTTCAAGGCTAACTACATTAGAAGACAATCAGCCTATAGATGACTCTTTTCCTAATGAGCATCTATTTGCTCTCAGCATACAAATACCCTACTATGATGACATAGCCAATTACTTGGTTATAGGTAGAGTTCCTTCTAACTTCTTCCCTAAATAGAAAAGGGAACTCATTGAAAAGTATTTTCCTTTCTCTTGGATTGTTGGATGTTTGTTTTATACTAGACCTGACCATGTCATGAGAAGATGTGTGAGAGAAGATGGGGCATATGAAATTTTTCATGCATGTCATAATGAACTATGTGGAGGAAAATTTCTAGCCAAGAGGATAGTAATGAAAGTTTTGAACATAGGGTATTATTGGCCAACACTCCACAAGGATGTAGGAAGGTATATCAGAAAATGTGACATATGTCAAAGAATGGGCAGACCAACTAAATTTAATGAGATCCCACTTTTCCTTCAGATATTAATCACTCCCTTTGACAAATGTGGATTGGATTTTGTGGGACCAATTGACCCTCCATCAAATGTTAAGTCTTATATATTGGTATGCACTTATTATGTAACAAAATGGGTAGAAGTTAAGGCCATGAAGCATGCAAGAGATAACAAGGTTGCAAAATTTCTTTATGAGGATATGTTCACAAGATATGAAGTTCCAAGAGAAATAGTGACTGATCAAGGATGATAATTTACATCAACTCTTGTTGCAACACTAGTGAATGAGTACAATATAAGGCACAAAAATTCTAGTCCTTATCAGCCCCAGGCTAATGGACAAGTTGAAGTGACAAATAGAGAGATTGAAGCCATTTTGACTAAAACAATAGCTATCGATAGGAAATATTGAGAAAAAACATTACCGGAAGCTATTTGGGCCTATAAGACAACATGGAAAACAACTACAGGATTCACCTCATTTGAGTTGTTGTATGGAAAGATAGTTATGATGCCAATTGAATTCAAACATTAAATTATGTGAACTGTCATGGATTTAGGAATGGATATTTCTGAAGCATAGAGAGAAAGAATCAAGCAGCTAAATGCTTTGAATGAGATAAGAAGAGCAACCCTGTAACATATAGAAGTAGTGTAGAACTAGTGAATCAAGTGACATGAAAAATTTATCAAAGATAAGAAGTTAAAACTAAGAGATTGGGCTTTACTCTATCATTCAAGATACCAAGAAAATTTAGGAAAATTGTAGACAAGGTGACTAGGACCATACAAAGTTGTTGAGGTCTTTCCTAATGAAGTTGTTCAACTCACCACCATTGACCTTGTCAGGTTCAAATTACTTGTCAATGGTCATCACCTCAGATTATACCATAAGCCATCTTCTAAAGAAGAGTTCCTATAGCAATTCACCTAGCACTCAGAGCTTCCTACAGCCAAAGGCAGTGGATGTAGTGTCTCTCCTTCAGCCTATTTGAGGTATGTACTTTTCATAATAAAGACTTTCACTTTCGTGGAGGTCCATTTCTTTGTCATCTGCCCATCCACCCATCCATCACCACCTTTCTCTCTCTTCCATCACTTCATTCCACCTCACCTCATTCCACTTCATCTTCATTTATTTCTCAATTCATTTTCCACCAAGGAAAGCATTACTTTATCCACGATCTTTGCAAGAAATATTCCACACATTCAAGTATGTGTGTATTAATTGCTATCTTTAATCATCTTTTAAGTGTGTTCATTTAATCAATGTACATTAGTATAGGTATTTGCATAAATTCCATCATTGCTTATCAATTGCCACTCCCATCTCATATGTGTGCACACATGCCCAAATTTAGGTTGGGGGGAGGGGAAAAGAAAGATTCAAATATTTTTTGAATTTATTGTCCATGTGCCAAATCATATTAGGTTGTGTAATAAATTTTAAAAATCAGCAAGAGGTCCTATAGAAATAGCCAGAACCAGAGCAGGAATTCCTAGTACCACAACAAGAACAAGAGTCCCTATAGCAAAAGGAAGAAGAAACAAAACCCTTACATCCAGAGATAATGGGATAGCTTGAGTCCATGCAAATAGTGCCATATGAGGATCCACCATCAACAAAATACTGGTAGGAATTCATGATCCTCCTAGTTTTATAGTACATGCAACAATTTTGAATTTATGAAGAGAAATACAAAGAAGGGAGGAAGAATGGAAAAATGTAAAAACAATAGCAAAGGAGGAAACTGTGAGGGGATGTTTATCCCAAAGATGGAATAGTTTGACTGATGAGTTGAAACAGGGTGAGCCTCATTCCATCCATAATTATGTTGCAGCATTAAAAAGAATTGAGAAACATATTTAGATTGGGAGAACTCAGGGATGACATTGGCTTCCCTTGACTTTTTAGCCACCCATGCTCATGTCGCCCATGCCAAATTTAAGATTCTACTAGTATGGCATTGCTACAGAAAGGCATAGATGGAATATGTTTGATAGATTGGCAAGATTATAATGGGAGCCTGAATCACATACTATAGCCAATAATGTTGGACAACTCTTAGTTGAAAATTTTAGAACATTGACCAAGTAGAAGAACTCTTCCCTTGTTGGAGGACCAACAAAATGTTAGGTTGGGGGAGTGATGAGCCTAGCTTTTGGTCTTGTTTTGGGTAGAATTTATAGTCTATTTTCTTATAAATTTCATGGAATTTAATGCTTAAGTGTTAGTATTGGTATAATGTTTCCCTAAAACCATTGAAATTTTATACTATCCCATCTCTGCAATCTTTAATGATAGTTGGCATAATATGTGAGTTATCTATATTAATTTTGCATGTGATTAATGAATGTTTCTTATAGTGGTTATAGATGTGCAATTATTATGCATACTGACCTTGACATGCATATTTAATATGCCAAGTTGAGGAAGGAACCACCAATTGGTCATGCACCATAACATCTAGCTGAGAAATCGCTTCAAGTCAAATGAACCTGGTAGCAAAGATTATTCATGCAACCGAATGTAACCACCTTGCAGTGGACCTTAATCATTGATCATGCATTTTTGTTACTGTTGTGTTGAATTTTCACTTGACTTCCATGTCTGACTAGATTCCACACATACATAATCGCCATTGCTCCAGTTTCCCCTATTTTCCATAAATGATGTCCTCCCAATCTTGCAGTTGACTTCCTTGTTTAGCTACAGTATAAATAATAAATTGATGCTCCTTCTTCAGGAGGTTGCATAATTTGGCATTGTACTCTCATTATCCAATTTAAGTAATACATATACATTACTTTTTGTATGTATGATTTATAGTGAATAAAATAAATTTTTGGATTCAAGCATCTAAGTTCTTGCTATTTTAGAGGATACTTATCCAAGGGGGCCCACTTGATGAGTAATATTTCTTCTTATTTTAGCATTAGTTTAGTATTATTTGTTGTTTAGTACTTAGTTAGAAATCAGGCATCAACTATTTCTGTAGTCAAAGCAAACAAAGTAATCTCCTATTTGTCTTCCAGATTTTCATTCTTGCTCTGCATTTCATGTTTTTGGTTGATATTCAATATTTACTTCATTTCCTTTAAAGCAATTTATTTTCAGTATTGTGTTTCTTAGTTGTAGAGTGAATGACTACTTGAGCCCCTAGTGCACATACTGGGTTAACCCATTTCAAGTTCACACCCCTGGGTTGACAAGTTGAATGCACCTTCATGATGATTGAATAACTATTCAAGTTAGATGTCCAATATCTAAAGTATGGTTGTAAAGGCTTAGTTATGAAATCATTGTAGGATTCCAACATGTAGCATAGTGTTTACTCAGGTAAGAAAACTATAGACCTCTTTCAAGATAATGTATTGATTTGAAATAACTTGGAAGGATGATAGGAAATTGGGACAATTATCTACTTGTCCATTATTGATAGGTTCAATTTGGTGATAAGTGCTAGGTAAAATTTGGGGAGAGTTTTCTATTGAATATGTAGTGCCTTGTGCTCTCACACTTGTGAAGGCTTTCTTATCAGCTATGATAAATTATAAACACTAGTTCTCCTACATTTGCAAACATGAGTGAGCTAAAGCCCAATGAATCTAGCATCAGACCAGAGAGGAAACCAAAAAAGAGAGGGTTAAATGACTTAAAACTTAGGATGTTGTTGAGGTTAAGTCTAAACCACCTATAGTATCCAACCCTTCACCAAGTACTCCTGCAATGTCTACTAGGTCTAGAAGTTCAAAGAAGAAAACAAAAAAGTTTATGCAAGAGGCCTCTAGAGACATAAAGGAAGGAGGGTCATGAATTGGAAAAATACCTACACGCAAAGTTTCCATTACTATAAGGTTAATTAATAGTCCTGGTGAAATTGGTGAGAAAACCCAGCGTCAAAGTGGGTGGAAGCTTTTTAAGTATGCTTTTAATAGGCGATATTCTAGTAAGCCTGCATGCTATTCATGGGGGCTAAACATTTGGAAGCTAGTGGTCCCAAATTTGTTTGTAGAGGTGGACTTGATGATGGAGTTGGATAGGCACTATAATCCCATTGAAAGAACAATCAATAGTCAAAATGGTGATGTAGTCTTAGAAGTGACAAAGGATAAGATGGTGGAAATATTTAGGATCAGGAATGTTCCAATTCCAATTATATCTTGTTTGCTAATGTTATAAGATATGGTATCTTAGAGGCATTGGGTGTAGTTCCTATTCACAAACTTTCTCCTGGAATTAGAAGTATCATGCTCCCAAAAGATGCACCAGGATCTAGAGCAACACATAATTGGATAAATTGGTTTCTTCATTCAGAATATACTTTGATCAAAGCTTATCAAGCTAAAGTGGCCCCACATTGTTTTCCCCTATATGTCTTAGATAGATTGGCCTTTATCGAACTCACATGGAAGATTGATGTCATGGATTATGAGATGTTTAGGTTTCCTAGGAAAGCTAGTGTGGTACATCCCTAGTGCACTTTTGGTTACTTCAAAGTTACTACCCCTGTGGAATATGCAAAGTTTAGGATCATGGTGTATAACCTCACAATGCTTGTTAATGAGATTAGGATTTTTGATTTGGAAGGATTTGTGGGAGGAAGGAGAAGTGATAAAAACTTAAAGGTGATGCATCATGGGTTTTTATACAGAGATGATGTGTTAAGGAATCTGATAAGTGAGGAGGTTGTCATGACTAGAAACACAGAATGGACAACTATAATGAACATAGAAAATATCATAAAGAGTTATTCCTTTTGTGTGAGTCCATATAATATAATTATAGACCCTCTTGAAAGAGCTTTCGCCATGCTAAGGGATTATCACAGTGGTGATTTTTAGGTTAAGGTGAAGGAAGCTGCTAACAAAGCACAAATTCTCCTACAACAACAAGCTATGGATATCCTAGAGTAGCCTATAGATGTTAAAGAAGTTAGGGAAGAAAAAATGGAAGAGCATGTACCAGGGAATGAGGAGGTGGAGCAGAAATTACCTCCTCATATTGAGGAAACTCATAGTTCAGATGTTCCCCCTAACAAAATTGTCAAATGGCAATATGATAAAGAAAGTGATGATGATCCCAGGATTAGGGAGTCTAATGAATTCCTTACTGATGATAAATTTGTGTAGTCCAAGGAGTTTTAGGAGTTTATGATTCAATAGTGGAGTAAAGAGATAAAAGAGAGACTTGAATTATCCCATGCTAATGTTGAACACTCTCATCAGGAGGAAGCTAAGAAATCAAATAAGGAAAAGATCAGGGCTAAAATTGGAGCTATTACTCCCACTATGGCTAGGAAAATTGTCAAGGATAGCGGAATCAAGTTATTACTAGGATGTACTATCACCACTACTATAGTATATGATGTAGTAAGAAGAGACCTTCACCCTTCAATAGCTGAGGAGTAGTTTGAGGATAAGGTGTTTGGTTCTGGATATAGTCCAAAGTTGCGTTCTATTCAAATTTAGTCTATGGAACCTAATACTAGTAAGCATAATCCTTTTAGGCTTGTTGAAGAGGTTATTGGTTTCTTAGTGGTCAAAAGAGCTACAAATATAACTCATGTCCAAGCAGCTGAGTTAACTGCTCATGTTGCAATGCTTAGTGTGGATATTACAAATATTTCTTAGAAGAAGTATGATTCTTTGGTGAAGGAATACAATAAGGCCTTGGATGAGATAAATAAAATGATGGCCACTATTTAGACTACTCAGTCAAAAAGGACAATAACCCTGCCATCCTCTTCTTCCTCAGATTTTTCTACACAAGATAGGGATACATTGGCCTTGAGGATTAACAATTTGAATGGTAAGTTAATAATTGAGAAGGAAAATGTCAAGAAGGCCAAACTTGAAACTGTCAAGGTGGAAAATGACATTTTTGAGGATTTATTAAAGCATAGGGTGACTAAGTTGGTGTAATGCTCCATCTTAATAACCTAAGAATGTTGCAAATGTGTTATAAAGGTGTAATAATTTTTTTTTAAAGTTTAATTATTAAGTTAATTAATTGCATACATTCTTAGGTTACTAAGCGACGTTACACTACTTTGAGTTTTCCATAAGTGACTTAAGTATTTCGCATTGCACATATTAATTCATAACATAAAACATTTAAAGATAAACATTGCATAATAATAATTTTCCATTCAAGATATAATAAAGTACAAACATGTTTTTCCATACATTGCATTTGATATGATATTACAATACTCATCCATCTGATGAGGTAGTTCAAATAATAGTTACATTTTACAAATACATTGTTCACCTCTTATACAATTGAGGGATGTTTTCAAATACAAGTTTACAATATACAATAATGAAAGTACACATAAGATCCAAGTGCGAGCTCTCCATCCATGAAGCTCTCGATGCCATGATCATACTGGGGACCCAACGGAGTAAGGTGCACGTTCCACCCAACCATGTGGTACCCGTAGGTCCACCCCCCGTGCTAGGAGATAGTAATAAGGTTACCTAGACCTAATCTACTAACCCTAGACACTAGTACAAACAATCTAATGGTTACATTGCTTCCAGATTTTTGACAATTGAATGAACTACAAATACAAGGTTAACTGTTATTCTAGGTGGAGTGTCATCACAACGATGCAAAGGTTACCCTGGTGTTTCTTCCTAGGTTCCGGCCCCCAATCCTTGGGTTACCCATGGTAACCTCTTACGAAACCCGGCCCCTATTGCATACTGTTGTGGAAATGAATGCCTCTTGAAGAAACAAGACATGATTTTTCCATTCAGGCCTTCTCATCTTATACTCATGACTGAAGTAGCTCAAGAGTCATAAGTGAGGCATATACATCTTATTATGTGTTTTAATCTATCTACTGTGTTCTTTAGTTATCACTGAGTTACTAACTACTTGTAAGTTACCCTGACACCACTTTGTGTGTCGGCCCTTACAAATAGCCACTCCCTTAAACATAACATGGGATTCTAGGATTTTTCCTTCTAGGGTTTACAAAGTGTACATATATCCAAAATTGTTACAAAAGATTAAACACGAACATCAAAACATAGATCAAAAATAGGTGTCAACCACTAAACAAATTCATGTACACACCCTTAGTTAATTCAAGAACTCAATTCAAATGATCACATTCCCCTTTAAATAATTTGGTCTGGAAGACTTGATTATTAGAGACTTTCCCCATTTGACCCATTACAAAAATTTAAACAAATTTAAAGCAATATAAGTCTATCATTTGGATATGCTAAATCCATGTGTCAAAAATTTGAGGTATAAGATCAATCAATCAACTAATTTGTAATCAAATTATTTCGTTTAATAATTTCCTCTAAATCACAATATATCATATTCTATAGTTTTCTCAATCTTAGTCTTCGCATGCATTATAACTTAAAAAAAAAAATTACAAATCATTTTTCCTAACTTAATAAATATAATTAAAAACATACTAATATATTTATTAATTTATACAAAAATAAATATATATTTAAGTCAGAATTTCATATATATATATATATATATATCCATTTAAATTAATAATTTTGAAATTTCAAATAAACTAAACTAAACTCTTTATAAATTAAAAACTTATTCATAAACTCAAAACCCGAAATAATACGAAATTTTTAAGGGTTTATATTTTTTGAAACAGGGAAACCCTACATACGTTGGCCGACGGCGCCATATGCCCCATAGGAACACGGCGTCTTGACCCCACGCCTGCTTGATGTGAGTCAATCCTGACCCCCTCCTTTGGGGGCAGTGCTTCTTTGCGCATTTTACCTTGTTAAAAGAAAATCGCGCAACTATGATATATTTTACGGAATATCTATTCCGATACTATTAACGAAGACAAATTTTGAATACACACAATTTTTCCGTATAAGCCAAAAACTAAAATCCGTACAGATTCACAAATTTTGTTAATAAAATATCATGACTTTTTCATATAGAATGTATATATATGTATTATATATATATATATATACACAGTTTTTAACAAGATAAATAAAATCGATAATAATGAAATTTCTTTCTCAGTTTTCTACAATGAATGGAAAATTTTAGTGATTAACGAGATACTTTCCACAAATTTTTTATCAAATACACAGCTCATTCACAACTGGATAAAATATCAATTTTTTTTTTAAACAAAAAATTCATTCCCTTGAGAATTTCTACTGTATAATAGGATCTTTAACAAAATTTCCCAAAAAGAATATAGAAAACAAGAAATCTTTAACTTTCTCAAACATTCTTTTTCAATGATACAATTTTAAATAATTAACAAGTAGAATACCTGGTTTCCAAAGCTCACTGGTGAAGGAAATTTTTGTTGCCTTAGTTGCCTGAAGCGCACAATATTCCCACAATCTTTTCCAACCAACACCAGAGATCCTCCACCAAGAAATCTTCCACAAATATACAACCCCAGAGGAAATACAAATCCTCTCAAAAAATAAATTTTTACCTAGCAAGAACTTTTTTTGCAAAGCTTGATAATTTCCCGTGAAAAATTTTCAACAACCTCTGTGATTTCCCGAGATCCACAATAACCTCTCGTAACAAATTTTTTAACAACCTCATAAAAGCACTGGCACACTTGTCGAGAAGTGGTTATGAGAAATATCTTCTCCACTTCTCGGCAATTTTTGCCAATTCAAATTTTGCATGCCAATTTTATTTAATTAAAATTTTACAAAACTCAATTTTAATATACATGCATTTTATTTTTATTTTATTTTAATTTTCTAATTTTCCACAATTTAATTAATTTTCAAATGCAATATAAATTTCACACTTAATAATTTAATATAATTTATTTATTTATTTAATTAAAATAGTTTAATCTTTTTAAGATCAACTATTTAACCAAATAAGCTAATTAATGAATTAAATTATTAAGCAAGTAATTTCTACTACATTTAAACATTAATTAAATATCAATAATTTAAAACACAATATTCCAACATTAAAAATTAACCAAATTTACCTTTTCAAATGATTTAACCAACAGAAAATACAATACAACCTATGACTCAAAACTGAAAACAAACAAAGTACTATGACCAGGATTAAAGACTAGGCTAGGGTAAACCAGACTACTATCTCCCGATCAACGTATCCGTTGAGTCTTGACACGCTCAGACCTGAATACACAGGTGGAGTCGGTGTCATGTACCTACAAATCCTGCAACCAAGCAAATAACGTGCATACATATACATATATAAAGCATTAAACAGCACACCGGGAGAAAATCCAGATATCGCGGGCACTCCAAGCGAGTGATGCAATTCCATTCGCACACCAATTCACTTCATAGAAACGATGAAATAAATAGTCCACCATAAACATGTACATATCAATAAACAACGGAAAGTAAACATCTACGCTATTTCCAATCATGTCTGAAAACAATAATCACCAAACAAGTATCATCATGTCACAAAATAATCCACTATCGCTCAAAACCAGCAATCATAATATCTAGACAAACATCATAAGTCCAACAATGTGAAAGCATAACAACAGAAAGCATAAGCATAAACGGAGGGGTACTAAGTTGGTCAACAAGATTGATGATTTTTGGGTAACCTATAAGAACATTCATGAAGGAAATGCAAAGTATCTACAAGCACAAGAGGCTTTCAAAATTGAATGGAATAATTGGATTACTAGGGTGAGTACCTTAAAAGAAATGATACCCAAAATGAAGGAGGATCTCGAGGAACCTAGCAATATTCCTGAGGTCTTGCAAATCATTGACTCAATTAGTGAGATAACTATCTTCCACATAGATCTAGGCGTGCAACTCCAAAGTAAGCTAAAAATATTTAAAGAGATGGAGGAACGTGGTATGCCTTGGATATTGAGTTTGAAAGGTGAGCTAGATCCATTTGACACCTGGAAGCAAGATTTGAGGTGGATGCTTGCAACAACTATGATACAATTGACTGTCACTGATTACATCTTGCTAAATTCAAATATTGATACAATGGTGGATATTGAAACAAAGTTGAACATCTTTATTAAAGAATCCAGGGTCTTAATTGATACTAGATACTCTTAGTAAACTACTAAAGTGTAAGGTTTGTTTAATGTAAAGTGGCTCACTAATGAATATTACAACACTTGGTTGGAGAAATACACAAAATGAATCTTTGTAGGGATTAATAATCAACAAGGTAAACAATGGATAGGAAAAGAATAATGCATAGCCTGAATATAGTACAAATTAGGCTTTTGATAAAACATTCAAAAATATTGTTCTCTCCTCACTTTGAAATGGGTTTCATGTGGTGTTGATATGGATGAATGAATTTTGAATTTTTATCTACTTTCCTTTTCTTGCTTCGTAAGTTTTGTTGCCTGGTTCTCCCACAGTTGGCATTTTTTAGCACGTGGGGAATATTTTGAAGCTTTTGTAACAAACCAGTGATTTATTTTGGAGGTAGGACCTATTTTCTACAATGTGTTGAGGAAAATTTTTCCCCATGTTTATTGACACCACCTAAAGACTTGAGTGTAACTGAAAAGGGAATATTGTTATAGTGGTCTAATGAAATTTTGACATTTGTGCTTCTTGCCCTAAGGCTTGTTTTTCTCTTTCATCTCTATAAGAAAAAATTCAAGGCTGGAAGCAATACTTAGTTAGTTGAAAATTTGAGTTGACATTGTGAAATTGCTAGGATAACACTAAGAATTTTTTAGAGTTTTTTTCTTAAGTTTCTTCTGGAGTTCAATGTTATGTATATAATTTTGATAATAGTATAGCAACTACAATATAGAGTAATATTGATTTCACAGCTATTGTCTCTCCTTGTATTTGCTATATGAGTTATGAGTGAAAGTAATCCAAGATTTCTTTCGTTTGTCTCTATTGTTTCCCAATGGATGTTTAATTTCATGCTTTCCTATTGATTCAAGGAGTTACTGCAAGTGCTTGAGTGAGATCAATAACTTTTAAGAACTGGGTGCTAGGATGGTTGCAAGCAGTAATAGTCATGAATGTCATAGAAGAATGTTGTAATGCAGGATTTTTCTAGATTATAAGTGCTATTTTTTTAGTTGTTATCTGGTCACATAGGTTGATATTGACTCCGTGCTATGGATAAAAGCACCGGTTGATGCAAAGTACTTGTGGTTTAGTTTTTATGTTGATTCATTAGCTACTTACTTTTAAATCACAAACTCTCAAATGGACACCACTGTAGTTGTCTTGTGTTGAAGTTCTACATTCTCATGCTCAATATATAGGACATTGATTAATGAGTTGCCAACTCATTTGATGCATTATATTGAATGGTTTTATGAGAAGTATTTGTTATTGACAGTGTATCTAGTTATAATTGTGTGAGATTTTGAATATACATTATGGGATCATCCTCCAGGTTTTCACAAAGCCCAAAGAGAAGGAATAGGATTATTGAAGCTTCTATTCGTTCGTTGGCCAATCCCTTTAGAAGTATTGATAATTGGAAATGGAAAAATCCATAGGTATTTCAGAAGACTAGTTTGGTTCTAAAAAATAACCAATAGATTAGTAACTCTACTGGGGACTAGGTAAGCCCAAATTCTCTAATTTTAGATCTAGTATAGTTAGAGTATGTGGTTTTTTATGATATTCCTTACCATTTGAAAAATAATTGGTTTAAATTCTGTTGCATTTGGTCCCATCATACTGAGTCTTATGCATCAAGTCTTGTTCCATTCTGCCACCTTGTGTTGGGTAATATTTCAATTCATTTCTAAAATAAGAAGTACAAAATCAGAGTGCAATCACTTTCTATTTCCCAATATTTTGAGTGGAAACTCTAAGTTCTCTAATACTAGTGTAAGGATCAATTCTCAAAAGGAAAATAAGAAGAAATATTTTGTAGTATTCGACGTCTCAGGAAGATTAGAAGTTATGTGAAGAAGCACCCTGAGTAGAAGGAAAAATTTGAGCCTACAAAAGAGAAGCAACCTGAATGGGTTAGGAAATGCTATGAATCAAGTAAATCTATTGATTCCCCTGTTGATGCATCTCCTACTT
Source organism: Sequoia sempervirens (assembly GCA_007258455.2). NCBI lineage: Eukaryota > Viridiplantae > Streptophyta > Pinopsida > Cupressales > Cupressaceae > Sequoia > Sequoia sempervirens. The sequence continues at coordinate 9,083 of VDFB02053918.1, read as the reverse complement.
TCAATATTGATATAAATAGTGCTAGTATCCATCAAGAGGCACATGAAGTTCAAGGGTCTAACATGGACCAAGGAAGGTTCCCTATTGAACAAGTATTTGATAATGAACTTAATATTTCAAGGGAGAAGGATAGGTGGGAGTTTTGGGAAAAGAGTAAGAAGTTTTCAAATCCTTTAACCCCTAGAATTGGTTATGTTTTTAATGGAAAGAATTTTAAACCTAGAGGTGAACCTCCTAATGAACAAGTCCACTTTTCTCTTGAGGAAGATCATGTTGACCAACCCTATTATACTCCTACCCCAAGTGAGCTGGGAGATGTTCTAGAAAATTGCTTCTAATGCCAAACATTTGAAGAAAGTTGAAATAATAGCTTCTAATGCATAGATGGCTAAGAAAATTGTTTTTCTAAAAATTTCATCAGCTACTCTAGAGTCTTTAAGTTCAGGACATTTGAATAATGAGTCACATAAGAAATTTGATTAACATACCCCTAGTAGAGGGTGTGGTGGAGATCAAGGAGATGGTGGTGGAGGAAGAAACAAGAATGATAATTCTTATTTCAAGGATGATGAAGGAAGCAAGAAAGGGGGAGGTTATGGTGAAAGTTGGAAGGGTAAAGATAGTAGCCAATCTAACAACAAAATAGATGATGAGAAAAGAGATGTTCATAGGGATCAACATACTTAGAGGCCACTTCATGTAGATAGATACTAACAATTATGTTTCACCGGAATACCTGGCTACCCAAACCCTTTCCTTGAAGATTTCCAACCTGCTCTAGTCATATTTTTTGGTAACAATGCCTTGAGTGGTGAAGATCATCTCAAGGAATTTGCTAATGCTATGGATGATTTTGAGATAGAGGCATAAGATTTCATGATGAATTTATTTATGAAGACTCTCATTGAAGATTCTCGAGAGTGGTATAGAATTTTTCCTACTGAAACCATTGGTTCTTGGGAAGAATTGAAGAGGATTTTTAGAGAGAAATATGGTGACAAGACTGATTCAATCTTTCTATTGAATCAATGTAATAATATTTCCAAAGGTTCTAATGAATCTATTATTGAGTTCAATACAAGGTTCCAAAAGTCTAGGAAGATATTACCTCATTTACAATTTAATGATCATGATTTTTTTGGTAAACTACTGCAATGCTTTTGATGCAAAAATTAGTTACCACTCGATGGATAAGAATCCTCAGTCATTAAGGGAAGATTTTAAGATGGCAGAGCACATTGAAAATATTAGCAAAGCAACTGGTAAAGTTGGTAGAAGAGATGATCCAAAACTCTTTAAAAGTTTAAAAAAGGAAGATGAGAGTGCAGGTGTAAAAGGGGGAACTCTGGAAGATAAGATTGATAATTTTATGAAGACTATAAGAGATAAAATTGTTAAACAAGAGAAATCTCAAAAAAAAACTTATAAAAGTAATGATATACCTCCTAGGTTACAAGATCACCCATATAATACCAATTGGTATAATGGGAAGCCTATTCTAAATAATCAGAGAAACCCAAAAATAAATTTCCTCCAGATCCTCTACAAAAGAACTCGGGAATTTTTTTTGAAGAAACTCCTTGGTGTATGATTTTCCAAATGCCACATTCTTCTCAACAATGTGTAGTAGCACAGATGTTTGAAGTAGATGAAGACATGCTTGAGGACTATGATCATAAAAATGAGGAGGATGGTGATGTACTTATGATTGTGGGTGAGTCTAATGTTTCCAATGGTGAATGCTCTTCTAATGAAGACTCTTATGAAGTGGATGTAGATAATCAATGGAAAGTTTCTAGTGCATATCAGATCAAAAAATTCTCTTTGATGAGGATGGTGAAAATGAGGATGAGGTTTACAAATTGGAAGCAATAAGAGATGGTGTTTCATTAAGAAGAACCTCAGAAGAGGAGATTGCAAAATATACTGTAGTCCTAGCTTCCCAAGCTAGAAGTACCTATCATATGAGGAATAGAATAGTTGGAGGATAACAAGGTAATATTGTTGGTCCTTTCATCAGGGAGCATAATGCCAAGGGAAAATAACATGAACCTAATGGAATAGTGGAAGCAATAAAAGCTAAAGAGGGAAGCAGGGATAAAATTTGGGCTAAGAGAGAAGAAAATCCAAAAGCTACTCAAGGACATAAATTCCCTACTGAGAAGATAAAGACAGAAGAAAAATCTTGAAGTCACAAGGAAAGATACTAAGCACAATTTTGACGCAACAAAAAATCAACCGAACGATAATAGCAATCAACAAGGTATGCTTCCACTTGAATTACCCAAGTATACTCCTATTGATATGTTTTAGTTACTTAGCAAAGTTAAAGTATATGTGCCTTCACTTTAAATGATGAGAATAAAGGAACATAAGAAAAAGGAAGTAGCCCTTATTAATGGTGCTACTATGGCCTGTAATGATTTAGTGGTGCTCACTCCACCCAAATAGACTGAAAAAGATAGGAAAGGTAAGGAATTTGAGGGAGTAATTAGTGAAATTCCCCATATTTTCTAGGAAATTTTGTAACTACTTGCCCTGATAAGATAGACCCATTTTTCCTCACCTTGGTGGTTGGGGGAAATCTTATAAAGAATTGTATTATTGACTCTAGAGCATCCAACAACATCATGCCAACTAAAATTATGGAGGCACTAGCATTGAAATTTGATAGAACTCATGGAAAATGTTATGCCATGGATGCAAGAGAAGTCCCTATCATAGGTATGATAAATGAGCTTCCCTATAGGTTAGCAACCTACCTTGAAAAAAAATTCAAAATGAGTGTGGTAGTAGTAGATATCCCCCCTAATTATGGAATTTTGCTATCTCAAAAATGGAGTGCATCTATGGGAGGCAATATGCAGTGTGACATGTCTTATGCCACATATCCCATTGATTGTAAGGATGTTCAAGTAATGAGAGAAACGAAGGTGCCACATATGTTTGAGCATGTTCCTGACGATGACACAATCCTTTTTGTAGATATTGACATCGGTGAGTTCAAGGTAGAAGTACCAAGAGAGGTTTATTGATGTCCTACACCTATAGAAAATGAAGTTTTAAGAGTATCTAACAAAGATGGAGTTTAGAAAATTTACTTTGATGGTGCAAGTTCTAAAGAAGGATTTGGTGTTGGGATTTTATTGGCATCACCTACTCACAATACTATTAAGTTCTCTTTTACACTATCTTTTTTCTATACAAATAATGTGGTAGAGTATGAAGCCTTATTATTGGGGTTGAGATTTGGATAAGAAGCATGGAATTAAAAATTTAATTTCGATTAGTGATTCCAAGCTTCTGATATCCCAAGTAAGAGCTAAGTATTCCTACAAAAATGATAGACTGAAGCGATATAGAAATGTTGTCTGGATTCCATTGAGAATTTTGATGCTTTTGGGATTGATTGGATGCAAAGAGGAAAAAATAGAGTAGCTGATTTACTTGCAAATATTGCATTGAGACCTGATTATAACTTTCATAGGAATCTCTAAAGTTGAGATACAAACAAGGCCTTCCATCCCTGAAAAATATGTACAACTTGTAGATATTCAATGATGATGAATATATTCTAATTTTTTTGAATTGTGTTGATGATTATGAAGGTTAGGAGAATGAATTTGGTGGATTTGTTGAGAATATTGATGGAAACGACACGGTGTTTGGAAAAGAGATCATCTAGTTAAAATAAAATAAAATCCCCAAAGGTCTTATAACTCTTGAAAGGGTCTTTGATGGTCAAGATAGAAGCAAAGCTAGGACAACTGTTGCTCACCCAAAAGACTTGGAGGAAGTAAATTGGGGACTAAAAATGCCCCTAAGAAAGTTTATGTAGGAAATAAGATGAAGCCAAAGGTTAAGGAAATGTTAATTGCCTTACTAAGAAAATACAAACATGTCTTCTCTTGGTCGTATGATGACCTGAAAGATTACAGAGATGAATTGTTTAAGCATGAGATTCCTTTAAAGGAAAATGAAAAACCTTTCAAAAAAAAGAAAATACCAATTAATCCTACTTTAGGTTGTAAGATGCAAGAGGAGTTGGTATAGTTAAGAGATTCTAATATTATTAAACCCATTAAATGCTCTTCATTGGTATCCAATCTGGTACTAGTGAGGAAAAAGAATGGTAACATATGATTGTGTGTTGATTTTAGGAACCTGAATGTATCCTCATCAAAAGACACATATCCATTGCCAAGCATGGAAGCTATGCTACATAAGGTGATTGGATGTGAGCTACTATCAATGATGGATGCCTTCTAAATTTATAATAAAGTGAAGGTAAAGGAGTCTGAGCAATATAAGACTATATTTACTATTCCCTGGGCCACTTATGTTTATGTTAGAATTCCTTTTGGCTTGAAAAATGTAGGTGCCACTTTTCAGAGAACTATGGATGTAGCTTTCACATATTTTATTGATTTATTTATGGTATTATATCAAGATGACCTGAATTCCTACTCTAGGAAAGAAGAATATCATTGTATGCATCTGGAACAAGTATTTTTTGAGTCATTAGAATATGGGATATCTCTAAATCTAAAGAAATGTTCCTTTGGGGTCACTGAGGGAAAGTTACTAGGCACAGTGTGTCTAAGGAAAGAGTAAGGATAGACCCTAAAAGAGTAGCTGCCATAGACAAAATCCCTCAGCCAAAGAATGTAAAGGGCATTCAGTCATTTTTTGGACAAATATTTTTTTTGAGAAGGTTTGTGACTAACTTTGTAGGGATCACAAGACCTATTTCCAAAATGTTTAAGAAGGGTGAAAAGGTTCTTTTTAGTGAGGAGCCCAGTCAGGCTTTCAAGAAAATAAAACAAGTTATTAAGGAGGCTCCATTTTTGAAGTCCCCTTATTTTTCTAAACCAATGGACATTTTCTCTTTTACCTCTTTTCATACCATTGTTGTTGTTTTCTTATAGAAAAATGAGGAAGGTTTTGAACAACCCATTGCATTTCTTAGCAAATCTTTACAAGCATATGTTCTAGTAAAGGTTGTCAATAATTTCAAGACTTTCCTACAAGGAGCTATTGTCATAGCTTGTGTACCTTGAGTGTTGTTATGAAAGATATTTTCACTCAGCAAGAGACAATAGGCAAAAGGTTTAGATGGATTGGCAGGATCAAAGAATTTAACATTGATGTTTGAATTACCAAAATGGTAATAGGAAAAGTCCTATCCAAGTTGATGGAAGAGGCTAACTTGGAAGCTCATTAAGTAAATAAGACTAAAGTAATTGATGTTCACCTATCTATGATATGCAAACATGTAGATGGTATAGGATAATTGTCTAGTATTTACAAACCTTGCAATGTCTTGCTAATATGGTTGACAATGATAAGAGGAAACTGAAATTGTATGCCATCAAGTATGTGATTATTGACAATGAGTTGTGGTGGAGAAGCCTAGATGGTGTACTTCTTAAATGTGTAGATGGAAAGAAAGAACTAGAACTTTTGCAGGAAATGCACAATGGGGTGTGTGGTGGTCATTACATGGAAAAGACCACTTCACACAAAATTTTAAGAGCAGGATTCTAGTGGCCTACTATTTTTAAGGATTCTCACAATTTTGTTAATACTTGTGATGCTTTTCAAAGGCTTTTAGGAAAGTTGAAGTTCTCAAGAAATTTACCACTCAGGCCTATGATAGTTGAAGGCCCCTTCCAACAATGGGGAACTGATTTCATCAGAGAGATAATAGAAAAGTCTAGTGGAGGCCAATCATGGGTCCTTGTTGCCACTGATTATTATACAAAGTGGGTACAAGCAATACCTACGGAGAAAGAAACAAGAAAGGTAGTAGTGTATTTTCTATTGAATAATATTCTCATCACTTGAAGTCCCTGAGATAATTATCTTAGATAATGCTATGTGTTTCAGGTCAGATGAATTCAAGGATTTTTGTGAGAAACATAGTATACGTGTGTCTTATTTATCACCTTACCATCCTTAAGGAAATGTTCAAGAAGAGTCTAGTAATAAGATCTTGATGAAAATAATCAAGAGAGTGATGGAAAAGAATAAAAAGGCTTGGAACTCAAAGCTAAAATTGGTACTCTCAGTGGATAGAATGACTATGAAAAAGGCTGTTGGTTGTTCACCATTTGGCTTAGTATATGGTATAGATGTTAGATTGCCACAAAATAACATTCTGATGATGTATAAATTTGTCTGAGATTATGATGAAGAAATAGGTGATGATATGTAACACAAAATAAATTATCTAGTGCAATTGGATGAAACTAAAAGAGAAGCTCATGCTAAAAATATCAAAATCCAGTTGCAAGTTAAGCATCTACATGATAAGAGAGCTTCTCCAAGGAAATTTGAGGTAGATAGTATGTTGTTAGCCTAGAATGCAAGGGCTCAAGATTAGGGTAATCATGGAAAGTTTGATGCATTATTGGTAGGATTCATATTTGCTTCAAAGATTAACATGTGAACTTTTTGAACTACCAGTACATGGATAGTTCTTAAAGATATACTTCTCCTAGGTATGTTATTTTTCCATGTACGCTGTAGGTTTTGTATATTTTGTATATAGGTATGTTTTTTTTGTTGTCTGCTACCTAGTCAGGGTAGCTCCTTGGTTTTGGTCCTCTTTTTTTATCCCAATTCTTATATGCTTCAACCTGACATTTTGGTATATCTCTATGCCTAAAAGAGGCATACATCCCCAGTCAAAGCCACTGATGGAACGTGCAAAGTTTTGATGTTCCATCTCAAAGACTTGTTACATTTTGGTTGATATTTGTGGGGATGGGAGTTTATTTTCCCTTCACTATTGAGGGGTTATTTTTCACTGTTGACTTTTTTTTTCCCATTGCCAATCACTAAAAAACATCTTATGCCAATCATTGTCATCGGGTAACCAGTCCCTCATGCCTAGGTCTAAATGTCTTAACTTTTATAAGGATAAGTAAAGGTCCTTTGCATTATTATGACTTAGGTGTCTTTGATCCTTTTCTATTGTATCATACTAGAGGGTCCCCTTCATTAGAATAACTTTTGATCACATGTCTAAAGTTTTTCACTTAAGTCTTGTTAGCCTTTCATCCTTATCGCTCATCACTGATTATTATAAAATTGCATGTTTCAAATTGGTGATGAGCAATGATGTGATATTTCTTTGATATCGCCCATCATGAATAGTTGTTGGAGCTCTTAATTTCAATGCATGATGAGTGATGTTCTTTGTGTCATTGAGGGATTGCTTATCGCTAATGACTTTTGAGCCTTGAATATTGTAGTAGTTATAAGTGATGGCCTCTGACTTTAAGTTCATATTTTTATTTCTCATCGCGTATATGTTGTGAAATAATATATTTCAATTAGCGATGAGCGATAAGATGGGTTTCCCTTGCATCGTTTATCGTAGATATGTTTTAAGTGCTAAGTTCTATATTAGCGATAAGTGATGCATTATGTCACCATGAAGACCCCCCATCGCTAATTGCTTGCAAACTATATGAGCAGGATTAGTTATGAGTGATGGCTTGATATTTTTGTACTTTATCACTCATTGTGGATCCATTGCAAAGCTTAATTTCTAAACCAACAATGAGCGATGAAGTTCTATGAAAGGTTTCCTTCTCTAATTTGAAAAGATCTTATGTGTGATGTCTTTTGTAGCATTTGTTTTCATGCAAGTGTACATGTCTCAATTTGGTCTCTTCATTTTATCCCATCGCTAGTAAGATTCGAGGTGCAAGGTGTGAATTAGCGATGAGCGATGGGAAATGAATGTAATCAAAGGATGGACCATAGATCCAAGGGATGATATTTCACCATATGAATGCTTGCATCACTAATAGAGCTAGTCAAGGATGAGGTATATCAACGATAAGAAACAAACATTTGCATGAAGAGGCGAAATGGAAGAGTCCCGAGGACATCATATAAAGAAAGAAAGAAAGTAGTGAGGAAAATTGATAACCATTGATCTTGGTTTAAAATAGAGTGATCGATGTGATCGATGATTAGGGTTTAAACATGAATGACTATTTGTCAGTTCACTCATGTGAACTTAATATCAAGAATTAATGGTGACATGCTTGTTTCTTGGTTGTAAAAGAAAATAGATCCATGTTTGATCGTGCACTTGGGCTCTCTTGCAAGCAGAAAGGATACCAAAAGATGAGCAAATTGTGCGGGAAGCTCCAGAAACTACAAAGTAATAAGTGTGGCATAGTGTTTACCCAGTTAAGAAAATTGTATACCTCTTTCTGGCTAATGCATTAAGGTGAAATAACTTGGAAGGTTGATAGAAAATTGGGAGAATTATCTTTTTATCCATTACTGATAGCTTCAATTCAGTGATAAGTGTTGGGTAAAATTTGGGAAAAGTGTTTTGTTCAATAAGTAGTTCCTTGTGCTCTCACACTTGTGAAGGGTTTCTTTTCAACTATGACAAATTATAAACCCTATTTCTCCCACATCTACAAGCATGAGTGAGTTGAAGCCTAGTGAATCTAGCATCAGGCCGGAGAGGAAACTAAAACAAAAGAGGGTTAAATGACTTAAAACTCATGATGTTGTTGATGTTAAGTCCAAACCACCTATAGTATCCAATCCTTCACAAAGTACTCCTGCAATGTCTACTAGGTCCAAAAGTGCAAAGAAAGAAACAAAAAGCTTTATGCAAGAGGCCTTTGGAGACATAGAGGAAGGAGGGTCATGAATTGGAAAAATACCTATAGGTGAAGTTGTTGTGACCATAAGGGTAATTGAAAATGATGGTGAAGTTGGTGAGAAACCCCAGCCTCAAAGCGATTGACCATATATTTTCAAGTATGCTTTTAATAGGTGATATTCTAGTAAGCCTACATGTTATTTATGGGGGATAAACCTTGGGAAGTTGGTGGTCCCAAATCTATTTTTAGAGTTGGACTTGTTGATGGAATGGCTAGGAACTATAATCCCATTGACAAAACAATTACGAGTTAAAATTGTGATGTAGTCTTAGAAGTGACAAAGGACAAGATGATGGAAATATTTGGGTTAAATCCCAATTATACTACAAAGTTTAGTTATGCTAAGCTATATGATGAATATGATAAAAATAAATTTTCATA